>OX453004.1:22495754-22781807 GCA_949699075.1 Asteroscopus sphinx
TGGCCAAAACTAAACAGGTTTTTTTTTTAAGTCTGTAAAATTTGCGTTTACTATATAACGTGTACCAGAAATGCGTGGTCATATTTAAAGAGCTTATCAGGGGATGATATCGAACAACTTTTGGGTTTGGGTTGGTCCCATAGTAAAAGTTGTTCTATGGTATGCCCTGAATAAGCTCTTAAAATATGACCACGCATTTCTGATACACGTTGTATATTATGCCGCCAGCCTGAGCGCATTTATACTAGCCACGCATAGCCCCGCTGATGCGACCTCGGGTGGCCTCTCGTCGGCCGTCTAGATAATGCAAACTACAGAGTATTTTAATATTTTTGTATGAAAAAAAGTTTCTAATTATGAAAAGTCGCAGAAGAAATATTGTTCAGGGAAGAAATAATACAAAGTTAGTGCTAAAAGGTCTCCGGTATTTTTTTAATTACCCTGTATAAATAGGTGTTTATCAAGGACCCGAAGCAGGGGCTTCGACTCTTCGGATATCAAATCCTGGCTTTGTTTACGACAGCAATAGCATCGATTACGATTATAATCCCATACTATTATGATATTACTGATTTACTTTATTAACGATGGGTAGACATGATATCATGCATGATATACTACGTGTTATAGAAATAACTGAAAACCTCTTAAGGGGTCATTTTACTCATCTGTATGAACAACTTTTACTATGGGACCAAAACTGAAATTGCGAAAATAAACCGGTTTCCCTACATTTTGTCGCACACACAAACGTATGTAGTTTATTTTTCGCGATTTCAGGGTTAGACCCATAGAAAAAGTTGTTCATACTGATGAGTACAATGGCCCCTTAAGAGGTTTTCAGTTATTTCAGTAACACGTTGTATACATCTGTCCCAAAATTAAGAGTTGTCACTTGCCAGTAACATAGCAATGCAATAAAAAAAAACAAAAACACGTTTTTGTTGAATGTATCTCAATGGTCTACTTAACTCTACTTATCTCTTTTCGTGATCAACCAATACAGGCGTTGATGTGACCTTAATTGGTGGTTATGTATCCTAGACTAGTGTATTCTTATGGTTGAAATATTTTAATTTATACTTAATAACACGGTGATGCATGTTTCATCTTAATAGGAACTAAGTGTATGCAAGCTTTGTGTATCATCACATATACCTATCTAAATACAAGCGATGTTACCTCTTTATACTTACTTACCTAACTTATATTGGTAAACCTACTTATAAATAATTGCTCTCTGAATATCTAATTAATTTAATCATTAAGATATTAAGAGCTTATTTATACATGCTGAAATGTTAATGTCTTCTTTCCCGAAAAGGGGTCATTGTACTCATTATTATGAACAACTTCTACTACAGGACCAACCCTGAAATCGCGAAAAAAAATCTGTTAGTCCCTACATTTGTGTTCACTTAAATCGGTAAAATGTAGAGACCACCTGATTTTTTTTTGCGATTTCAGCGTTGGTCCCATAGTAAAAGTTGATCATAATGATGGGTACAATAACCCCTTTTCGGGAAAGAAGCCATTAAAATGTCAACATGTATTTTAATGATGATAAGGTACGGACATTCCTACAAAGCATTGTTTTTATTAGACCTAAAGTTTAAGCGATATGTGTTAGTTTTGCTACGTTTTTTTTACAACTGTTTTGAGATAAGTATTCAGATATTTGTAGTTACTCTGTTATTTATACAATTTGTATTTTAAAACTTTATGACATATTTATACAGTATATTAAAACAAGAGTAGCTAGATTTAAGCTAAGATAGTGTGACTGTCAGGGTCTTATACCGACATAATATCAAAATGTTTTACCAGTAAAGTTATAGACCTTTTAAGACCTTTTTTTAGACCTTTTATTTGATAAACGTGACTGTTCACCTGGGGGCTTAGTACGAGTTTGGCACTTACGAATACTTTCAATTTGGGAGAGGCCTATGTCCAGCAGTGGACTGCGATAGGCTGAGTTGATTGATTGATTGATTGATTGAATACTTTCATAGTTTTCGTCGACTTTCATTCATAAATTAGTAGCGCCCCTGGCGGATACGAGGAGGAACTACTAATTAACGAATTAAGTCGACGCAAACTATGAAAGTATTCGTAAGTATCAAACTCGTACTAGGCCACCTGTTCACGATGTGGCGGGAAGTTTTTTTAGCTTTTTGTTTACCCATGTAATGTAACAATAGACGTTATTATGTTGTTTGCGGCAATAATATACCTAGGCAGGTACGCCATTATTAATACTCCTTACCTACCTAGTAATTTTATTTATTGTATTGCTTTAAACTAATTATTTAATTATTTTTAACGCATTTACGCATGCGAAGCGAAATCTAACGATTGAAATTGTGGAAAGACGTACAAAAAGTGGAAGTTAATTTCGATATCACGAGCAATGTTCACGGTAGCTTAGTGGCTAAAGCACTGGTTTACTGAGCCAGGAGTTACAGATTCGAATCATGCTCGTGAGCGATTTATTCTTTCCACTATTTAAATCGTTAATTTATTTAAATGTTATAAAGATTTTTATAATCATTTGAAAGCCAAACAGTTCCATGAATAGGGAAGGTGACTAACTTTTTTTTATTAGCTATTATTAGAAATCTTGAAACTTTTGCAAGAAAAATAAGCAACAGTGAAAAAACCCATAAAATATTTAATAAAATGTACAATTTCTATGCGATTTAAATTTGTTCACTAGACAGAGACAACACTATCAAAGTATGACGTCATTGTTCAAATCCTTCATAGAAACTTGACATCTTTCTGTACAACGCATGTGAACGCATCTTTCGCACGACAAAAACAGTAAATGTCCCATCAAAAAACTTAAAAAAGCCTGTACCTATTTCTTCCATTTTTTCATGGTTTTTATTATTTTTTTCAACAATGTGGTAATTTTTGTAGGTACCTTCTTTTAAATAATATAAGATTTTTCGTATTTTTTAACAGTAGTCAACTACCGTTCAGATGGATCATGGATCTGACAAAACTATGATAAGGGTTCCTTGAAGGAATTTCGAAGCCCTTAAAAAAATACTCAGTAAAAATTCCCGCTACAAAAAAAGCTATCCCCATAAGGAAAGGTTTTTGCATAAAGAGAAGGAATAAACATACCTAGTTACCTACTTATATTACCTATATTAAAAATGAATGTTTGTTACTACAAGAACGGTAAAATAAAATTATTATTATTTATTTTGTCTTTTAGATATTAACTTACCCATCCTCTGACCTCAGCTGACTTGACTACCTATCTATCCTACATCCTATAAGTGCAAAATATACCAAAAAGATCTTTGTTTTATGGTGGTCATATGAACAACCACGGGTACTACTTTTTAAATCATTACCCGTAGTTCACCTATCAGGTGAACCACGGGTAATACTTTTTAAATCATTACCCGTAGTTCACCTATCAGGTGAACCACGGGTACTACTTTTTAAATCATTACCCGTGGTTCACCTGCTGGGTGAACTACGGGTACAAAAAGTTTACCGTGGAACACCTAGGTGAACTACGTAGGTGGACCACGGGTACGAAACCAACCCAACGACCATACAGCCCAATAGACGCCTAATGTTGGATATAATACGGAAAATAAACTCTGTCAACTAGCTGAGGCAACTACTGCATTCTGCAATCCGATTGACCCTACCAAGGCGGCTAATTGGCTAATCACCAGTAATCACTAACGCGGCAGTTTTGACGGCTCACATAGGTGGGTATTTGTGAGTATTTTTTAGTTGAAACCAAAGACATTTCTATACTTACGTCAGTATAATACCTTTATGGTTGAAACTGATTTGAAGTTTTCAAGTGGCGAATAGTGGCGTGGCGACCAAGGAACATAATACTCTAGGCACAGATTACCTATTAGTTACTCTCTAGGTCCTAGAGTATTATGTCTAGAGTCTAGGAGATGGCAACCTAAATTAGTGAATCTTCATAGGTTGACATCTGTCGCCTGTTATGAGGCGTCTATGCACCGCCGGTTCACTTCCATAGAAAATATTTTTGCTGTAGAGCGAAGGGGGAAAATAGAACCGCGTCCTCCGCGCACCGCATTCCTCCCCCGCGGTGGCCTGGGTCGCCGCCATCTTTGACTGGTTGTAGTTAGCTGTCAGTAGTAGCGTCAGTTAGTTATTTTTTCTCCTGTGAGTAAATAAATTCCGTAAATTCTGTTGTTTTCGTCGAGTTTTTGTAATTGATTTTCCGAGGATTTAATTAAAGTCGTTTATTTTTGGTGCAAAACTATAAACGGAGAGCAACAATTATGCGGACACCAAAGTGCTGTGTTGTTGGTTGTAGTAATAAGCGAGAGGACGCATTTTTACATTATTTCCCCGTGAGTGATGATATTAGACTTAATAAGTGGTTGGACTGTATAAACTCTGAAAATCTCAAAAATGTACCGAAAGTAAAACTTGCTAAACTCTCGGTTTGTCACATACATTTTGAGAAAAGGTTTACCAGGCCGAATTCCCGACTGAGGTATGGTGCCTACCCATCATTGTTTACACCTGAGGAAATTACCAATGGGGTTCCCGCACTACACATTGATGATATTTGTAAGTAGCCTAAAACGATATTAACTGTTTTTTTTTAAATATTGTTCATGCTAATTCAATATAAAATGTATAAGTCAACTGTCTTTAATCCCATTTCAGCCAACAAATGTGAAGAAATAACCAAGAAAAGACATTCAGACCATTCCTATTTCAAAGATGAAGAACCAATTCCAAAGGTTGCGAGATTCAGTGGTAAGCCACCAAGAAATACAGATTAAATATAAAAAAAACACTAATACTTATGACTTATACTAGTATAATAATTATGGCAATGATGTATGTATATGTTGTTACAGCTTCAGCCTCCACATGCAAGGACTCTGGTCATCACTTTGTAGAAGAATCACCTTACATTACTCATCCATTGACCAGCTCTCAAGCAAAAGGTTGGTTACTTGTAAATGTCAATTTTGCCATGTGTCATTTTTTGCACAGAAGTATGTAGTAAATGTGGTCTTAATGTATGGTATTTATATGTTTTTACAGCTTCAGCCTCCATATACAAGGACTCTGGTCATCACTCTGCAGAAGAATCACCTTATAGTGCTCATCCATCTACCAGCTCTCAAGCAAAAGGTTGGTTACTTGTAAATGTCAATTTGCCATGTGTCATTTTTTGCACAGGAGTATGTAGTAAATGTGGTCTTAATGTATGGTATTTATGTTTTTACAGATTCAGCCTCCATATACAAGGACTCTGGTCATCACTCGGCAGAAGAATCACCTTATATTGCTCATCCATCTACCAGCTCTCAAGCAAAAGGTTGGTTACTTGTAAATTTCAATTTTTGCCATGTGTAATTTTTTTGCACTTGAGTACATAGTAAATGTGGTCTTAATGTATGGTATGTATATATTGTTACAGCTGTAGCTTCCATATGCAAGGACTCTGGTCATTATTCACCAACAGAATCAATTTTAATTGCTCATCCATCAACCAGTTCTCAAGCAAAAGGTTGGTTTCTTGAAATAAGTTTTTATTATTATTGTACTAAGTTTTCGACATTTTATATTGTATAAAAGTGTGTTAGTGTGTGTTTGTTAGTGTTATTGGGTTTTTTCATTAGGAAATTCTCAGTAGCAGCCCGGAGTATGGATTTGTGCCCGGTTAACGGCAATAGGCTCGCCTCCTATTACATGGGACTATAACATAACTGGCGAAATGTGGATGTACTATACACCTCTGCCTACCCCCTCGGGGAAATACAGGCGTGATGTTATGTTATGTTATATTGTATAATTGTTATACTGGATAAAGTAGCTTTCTAATAGTGAAAGAATTATTAAAATCAGTAGTTTTAGAGTTTATCGATTACAAACAAACAAACAAATCTTTCTTCTTAATAATATTAGTATAAATAGGCTTGTGTTGGACCACTATCTCACAAAGTATTAAGCAATGAAATGGTTGACAATAGTGCATGCTTACCTAGCTATTGAATGCTACTTTAACCTAATCAATTGAAACTTGAAGACTCCTTGGTTTATGAAACACACACACATAACACATAATATCACGCCTGTATTTCCCCGAAGGGGTAGGCAGAGGTGTAATAGTACACCCACATTTCGCCAGTTATGTTATAGTCCCAAGTAATAGGGGGCGAGCCTATTGCCATTGACCGGGCACAAATCCAGACTCCGGGCTGCTACTGAGAATTTCCTAATGAAAAAACCCAATAACACTGCCCAACCCGGGAATCGAACCCAGGACCCCACGCTCGTCAGTTGGGCTTGCGACCACTAGACCAACAAGGCAGTCAGCAACTGGTAGCTGTTTATGAAACACTGACTCCAAATTATAATCTCAAATGAATATTGATAATGAGATGAAGTTTTTTTGCAGGCCCAGGTTTGATTCTCCTAAAAACACCAAAGGCATCAAGAAAAAGACTAATAAGTAAAATAAACCAATTAACACCCAATTGTGCAAAGCTGTATAAGATATACAATAAATCTAAGCACCAAATTGATTATCTGAAGAGGGCAAAAAGGGCACTGAAATTTTCTAAGGAGAACTCTTTTGAAGAGCTTACTTGTAAGATGAACCCATATGCTAAGCAAATAATGCAGATGCAAATAAACCTTTGTATGAAAAAGAAACAGGCCCACAGATTTACAGACTCTGAAAAACTAATTGCACTATCTATTATGAAACAGAGCCCAAAGTGTTACAGATTTCTACGGAAAATATTCATCTTACCTTCAAAATCCACATTGAATAAGCTAATATCACAGCTGAATATTGAAGTTGGGATAAATTCTGTGCTTATTGAAGTAATGAAGAAAGAGGTATGTCATTTTCAAACTTATGTGTATAGTGTGATATATCCCACATGTGTCTAGTGCACAATGAAAAAGTAACATTTATTTTGTTTTCAGGTTGCCACATGGAACACTAACAAAAAATTTTGCTCCATAATTTTTGATGAGATGCACCTTGATGAACGGCTAAGTTTCAATCAAAACAAAGATAATATTAATGGATTTGTGCACTTCGATCAAAAACATAAAGAGTTTGCAGACCAAGCTCTTGTCTTTATGTTAAGAGGAGCTGTATATAAATGGCAGCAACCATTTGCCTTTTACTTTTGTAAAGGTGCAACTAATCCAGCTGAGCTGAAACGCATAATAAAAAAAGTTGTCACTGCATCCATAGAGATTGGGCTTAGGCCCATTGCTACAATCTGCGATCAGGGATCGACATTTCGCAGAGCTCTTGGGGAGCTTCAACAAGAGACAAGGCGAGCACAACTCATTGCAGATCTGCCAACAGGTTGGTAAAGAATACACATACTACTCATGCAAATAAAGAATGGGATTGGAAATGGCGGCACTTTTACTGTTCTATGTGCCTCTCACTCTCACAATACTATATGTGTGAGCGAGAGGGGAATACAAATGCTACTATTTTCAGTCCCATTCTTTATCTGTGCCAATAGCACATACATAGACCATACATCAGGATATCATAACATTAAACATTTTTTGTTGAATTTTAAATTCCAATCTAATTTATAATTATTGTCTTTCAGATGACACTGTGGAGTTATGCGGACTAAAATTAAACATTATCTACGACCCCTCACACATAATTAAGGGTTTCAGAAATAACTTCCTTAACAAATGTATTAAATTGGATGGAAAAATTTCCAAATGGCAGGATATTGTAGACGTGTATTTGACAGACTGTAACCATGCTGACTCAAGACTTCTTCACAAACTTAATGATCATCATGTCATTCCTGAGAAAATGAGCAATAGAAATAAAATGAAGGTTTGTATTTTCTTTGCATTCCAAAACAACTTTAATACTATTTATAAATGAACTTCTCACTTGACCTAACTGTCTCATTTTGGAATGGTAGTATGTTCCTGTGATGCTACTGTTGATTTGGAAACCTAGTTGCTTGGTCAATAATTAAGTATATGCCATGCTAATAAAAACGGCCAATTTATACTGCACAGTAAAATGATGTAGTGCACGGTATTACTAATAAACACCCAGTTTATTGTTTACTGCATTGCTTTTCAGATTTGTAAGCATTAATTGAAATGAAAAATTTGCAGGTCAAAACTGCCGCGCGTGTGTTCAGTTCCACCGTATCTGCTGCCCTTTCGTATACTTCACAGTTTTGTAAGTTTTTTTTTCTATACTATTAAAAAACTATCTGAGCCATATCTTGTTAAAGATATATTTGAAAAACTGATAAGATGTAACATAAGCTGGGGCCTGGGGACCTTTGAAGGGGTGAATGTACTTATCATAAAGAACAACTTTTTCTATGGTTTGTGCTAGGGCTACTGTTTCCTACAACAGTCATCAATGTTGCTCGACAACATGTCAAAACAGCAGATTTTTTGTTTTCACTTTATTTTTTTCATAAATCTATTATTACATGACAGACCCTGTTTTTTTTTTCAGATGGTAAAAAGTCATATTAATTTTGTAATTGGTTAGGTGGGCTCCTATTCTTCTTTTCTTTATTTTGACTATGATTCTATGATATACTACAAACCTTAAATATAATCATTTTCTATTTCCAGCTCACTATGCCGATGGAAGACCAGTGAGTGACACCATGCCAAACACAGCAAAAACAGTGAAGTTTTTCGACAACCTATTTGACAGCATCAATGGTGCTGCCCTCCACCATAAGCATACAAAAGGAAAGGACCTGCGGAGGGCAGTTACTTCCACAACTAAGCACCATTCATTCTGGAAGGACGCCATTAACATTTTAGAAAAAATTCAATTTCTGGATGAAAAAGGCAACACAATATCAGTGCCCACATTAAAAAGCTGTGTTACTACCTTGAAAAGTTTAATGAGGCTGTGGCAGTTCTTTCAAGAGCAGGGTCTAAAAGTTATGCGTCCTCGCTATTTCAACTCTGATCCAGTTGAAAACTTTTTTGGGCAAGTGAGGGCGTATAACTTCAGACACAATGACCCAGACTGCTACAGCTTCATTTGCACATTCAGATCACTTCTGATAACACGGATGATCAAATTTCACAATGATACATTTAACTGTGAGGATGATCGGGCAGACCAACTTTTGAGCATGTCTCAAATTTTAAAACTGAAAACAAGTTCCACTTTTGAAGCCGAATGTGAGACTGAAACAACCTCACCAACTTCACCAACTCGGTCAAAGTCAAATTTGCCTGATCATCCTGACAATGTGAATGAAGTTGTCAATCGGGCAAGACAACAACGCCTGGAAGTCCATTCTCGGGCGTACACTGCCGGATGGGTAGTGAGAAAAGTGTTAGAAAGAACTCCCTGTGACGAATGTAAAAATTTATTGACATCTGAATCACCTCTTCAAATTCATGAATGGGTGAGTCACAGGGAGTACAACCAATGTAAAAAGCGACTAAGCTACCCATCTGAGAAAGCAGTTCGGTGTTTCGGCACAGTTATGGAAACGACAAATAATTTTCTGGAAAATAGCCCTCACATAAATTATATCTCCAAAACTATTTTAAAAGAAATTAAATCAAAAATGACGTACGAAATAAACTGCCCGAAACACCGAAACAATCAATTTGCATTAATTGTTGTGAAATTTGCCATCCATAACTGGTGTAACACAATTAATAAAATTTTAGGGGGAACCGATATTGTGCGGCTCGAAAAACGAGTGGGGGTACTGCCGCAAATTCAAAAAATGGCGTATGAAAAATATATAAAAAAACTGAAAAATAAATCAACTAAAAAATGTTCTGTTGTTTAAATTTTAATATCCCAGACACAGTCCAGTACTGTACGTACCTAACAGTATGGGTATAAAGGTGAAATTCATTAGGTGACATTTTTGGCAAAAATCAGTTTTTTTTTCCATCCAATTCCCTATCAGCCGAAAGTGATGTATATTTTGCTAAAAATGTCACTTAGTGAATTTTACCTATAAGCCCACGTAAATATAATAAAACATTTAGTACCTACCTATCTATACACTAGTATCATTTATACCTATCTACCTATAGATATATAGATACTGAAAACCTACCTACTTGCAAATGTCAAATTCTATTTTCCCCCTGCTACAGATTACTTAATCGATGAAAAAATTTCAAGGCAGTCGTCCGTCTGATACGTAGTATCTTCTAAGTAGTCTGTGCGTCTATGGGATGTATGGTAGTGATGCAGTTTGATAGGCGAATATCCATAGCCTATCGATAGTCCATGAAAAATACAATAGTATCGATAGACTATCGATATTTCGATAGTATCGATAGCATTATGACTATTAGTATCCAATATTATCGATCGTATTGGCACGTAGGTACCACGCTATCGATATCCTAACTGATTTTCAAGGCCAACTATCGATAGCAGGACTATCGATATTTGACATTACTAGTGTATAGTCGATCATCGTATCATGATGGATCATGTATGAAGTGCTCAGGCCCGGCTGGAGCCTATATAATGTCTCCAGCAAAGACAACAACAACAACAACATCACGCCTGTATTTCCCCGAAGGGGTAGGCAGAGGTGTAATAGTACACCCACATTTCGCCAGTTATGTTATAGTCCCATGTAATAGGGGGCGAGCCTATTGCCATTGACCGGGCACAAATCCAGACTCCGGGCTGCTACTGAGAATTTCCTAATGAAAAAACCCAATAACACTTTGCCCGACCCGGGAATCGAACCCAGGACCCCACGCTCAGCAGTCGCACTTGCAACCACTAGACCAACGAGGCAGTTAAGCAGGCAAAGACAGCAGGCAGCAAAGATATGTATTTAAAACTCAATTTTTGATAACTTACGGTTTTCAAAGAGCCATCTGCTCCAGCCTTACCTGTGCCATACCTACATGGGCGTATCCAGCTATTGGCTAAGGGGTGGGGGAGGCAAATCAGGAATTTCCTGTAGCCTGAAGTTATAAGAAATAGGATGCAAGATTATGTACAGTCAGCCGCAGTAAAGAATATAACGTGTAAAGAATACAACGTGTTATTGAGATAACTGAAAACCTCTCATTAGTATGAACAACTTTTACTATAGGACTAACGATGAAATCACGAAAAAAATTGCTATTCCCTACATTTGTGTACAAATAAATCGCCAAAACGTAGGGAAGAGCTGTTATTTTATTATTTTAACGCATTTACGCATGCGAAGCGAAATATAACGATTTAAATTGTGGAAAGAAAAATTCTGCTCGTGAGCGATTTTTTCTTTCCACAATTTAAATCGTAAGAGCTGTTTTTTTTTGCAATTTCAGTGTTTGACTTTAGCATGTGGGTCCATACTCCATATACTGATAAGTGTAATGACTCCTTAAAAGGAATGTAGTCGCCAAGTGGCGCCCCCATCAGTAAAAACATTATTACTCGCTGAGTACATAATTTATCGAAAATTCGTTTTTAACATAATTTTAACTCTGTAAGTTATTAAGGTTATGTAAGGTATTCTTATGGATAATTGCTCCAAGAGATTAAGATTTCATTTCACGAGATAATTGTACTGATTTTTCACCAAATATTACATTATTAAATAATTATCTATTTCAGAGCAATTTTTGTTGTTTTTTGAATAATAAAGTATTCTACTTTTATTGATTTTGACTGGTTTCTTCTTCGATTCTCAAGAAGTGCTTCTCTTTTTGCATTTTTTATTTTTAGTTCAGATGATGTACTAACAGTAGTATCGCACTAAAAGTATCAGATGGCGCTAGTAATCGGTTACCTGTTTTGTGGTTGAAGATTGGTCTCTATTTCAGTATATTACAATGTACTCTGTGGTAGTGACAGAGAGTCAGAGGCGTCGCTTCGTATGTAACTCGCGGACCGTTAGAAAGGCGATGGCGAGGTGGGGACGCGATGACTAACCTATTTTATCATGCGCGCGCTCGCTACAACCAGTCATTTAAAAAAACGATTCAAACAATGTTTTTATTGTATTAAAACCCTGAATTTAAGAATAATTAACGTTACTACGTTACAACCTGTACTTTTGATCCGTGCGGGAATCAAACCCGCGACCTTTAGTGCAGAAGCCGATCGCTCAGCTACTGCGCCAATCACAGAAGCTTGTTCTGTGGCGCCAATAGTGTCGTCAAACCTCGTTGGTCGTCTCGTCGCCCAGCAAGGGGCGCGAGCAATCAGGTTTGGGGAGAGGGATCCCCCTTGAGGAGTCAGGGTCGCGGCCCATAAAATTAGCCCAGTATTTGGGCCGGGTTCTGGACCCTTATGGCTGGCGGGCCAGATGAAAAATTTGCCTAGGCCGCGGGATGCGGGATTTCTCCGCGGCAACGTGTGTAGCTGCTATTTGTGTCTGCCCTAGCGTTTTACGTCGCCCGAGCGACCTGTGTTGTGTCGTCAAATTGAGATTGAGATACGTGTGTGTGTGGGTATATTATATGGCTATGGGCGACCCCTGGGGTAGGTAGCTGCTAATAATACCACAGGGGTCGGTTTTGGGACCACTTCTGTGGAACGTGGGCTATGATTGGGTCTTACGCGGTGGCCTCTCTCCCGGGCAGGGCATCATTTGCTACGCTGATGATACTCTCGTCACAGCCCGGGGAGAAAACTTTGAGGAGACGGCATGCTTGGCCACCGAAAGCGCGTCCCTGGTGATCGGGCGTATCGAGGCGCTGGGACTTAGAGTGGCGCTAGAGAAAACGGAGGCCCTGGTATTTCATGCGCCCCGGCGCCGGCCACCGGCTGGCGCCCACATTACCATTGGTGATGCCAGTATAATGGTCCGGACGCGTATGAAATATCTGGGCCTGGTCTTGGACCGTAGATGGAACTTCGGCGAGCACTTTTTGCAGCTTACACCAAAGTTGATCGGCACAGCGTCCGCCCTTAGCCGGCTGCTGCCGAACCTGGGTGGACCAAATGTGAGCTGCCGACGGCTTTATACGGGGGTAGTGCGCTCGATGGCACTCTACGGGGCGCCAGTGTGGGCGGAGTCCCTGAATGCCCAAAACAAGGCTCTGCTGCGGAGACCACAGAGAGTCATGGCAGTCAGGGTCATACGCGGATACCGCACAATATCTGCAGAGGCGGCGTGTACACTAGCAGGCACTCCCCCGTGGGACTTGGAGGCTCAGGTGCTTGCCGAAGTCTATCGGAAAGGAGCGGATCATCAGGCGGAAAGTGGCAGACGCCCACCGCCTGAAGTTGTGAAGACGTGGCGCAGGGAGGCGCAGGCTGCCGTACTGGTGCAGTGGAGGGAGCGGCTGGAGATGCCCAGTGCCGGACACTGGACCGTAGGGGCTATCCAGCCGATTCTTGAGGAGTGGGTGCGGAGGCGACACGGGACGTTGTCCTTCCGTCTGGTGCAGGTTTTGTCGGGGCATGGTTACTTTGGCAAATACCTGCAAAAAGTAGCGAGACGGGAGGCTACTCCCGTATGCCACCAGTGTGGCTGTAGTGAGGACACGGCCCTTCATACTCTGGCGCAGTGTCCTGCCTGGGTGATGCAGCGCCGTGCTCTCACTGCAGCAATCGGGGGAGACCTCTCGCTTCCGGCCGTGGTCAAGGCCATGGCCGACAGTGAGGAGGCGTGGGAGGCGGTCGCGTCCTTTTGCGAGGAGATTATCTCGCAAAAGGAAGCGGCGGAGCGGGTCAGGGAGGAAGACTCTCTCGCTGATCCGATCCGCCGCAGGCGGACAGGTCGGTGCAGACGTCTATACGGCCATCTGATGCCGCCCTAAATAAAGCCAGTGGGCGATAGATTGGGGAGTCTATCGTCCACATTGCACGGCCCTTGAGTAGTGGTGATGTCCCAGGTGTGCCCGGACATCGCCAAAAGAGTGTACAATGGAAGTATGTAGGCCCTGAAGTGGGCGGCGCTGGATGGGTCGCGAAAGTCATGCGTAGCAGTTCTCGTTGCCCATCCACCCAAGGCGAAAGTAGGCACACGGCGGAGTTTTTAGTGGTTGCAAGCCCCACATAACCACACTGCCTCCCCGGTAGTGTGACATGCGATAGGCATTTACTCCGCTTAAAAAAAAAAGGGTAGCTGCTAATAAAGATTTTTGTTAAATGGTATATCAATCAAAATTTGACGACACAGGTTACATAACCATTATTGTCTCATTGCGAGAGAGACTAACCCACAATTTTCTGTGGATTAACCTATAGGACATACCACCAACCCTCTTCGCAACAAAACAATGATGGTTTTAATTTTCAACACTTCATTATTTATTGCGGATAGCATGCATGGCCAGTGGCAGCCAGTGGGGTAATTGTGTAATGCATTGACTTTGACATTAGCTTTCATTTTGAAATGACACCAATATTCATTGCGTGTTGCCACAGTATATAGTTGCCGATAAGACGAATTGTCAAAACACATGGAGCAATGAACATTGAAATCCTATTGATTGCGATCGCGAGTGGGTTACGCAATTCGGCAGCAGGTCAATATCCACCGAAGGTAAAAAATATTAGGTTTTTTAGTGAATACAATGTTTCGACTAGGTTGAATGAGGTTACATGTATGCGACTTAATGGTTACTAGCACATAATAAAAATGAAAACTATTAAAATGTCAACCCTCTACTTATGTCAAAATATTTAGGAACAACTGATGTTCAAAGTAGGTCTGTGTGTTCAAAGATAATTTAATAACTACGTTTTACTGTTGTTGAACTAGTGTTATATGTACTAGTAGTAGTTGAAGCTTAAAGTAAAAATGCTGAACATAAAACAGAGATCTTTAGTCAATGTAGCCAGACAAGCACGGCAGTTCTCAATATTAAACGGCCCGCTATACGGACACAGGTGGTACCCCGATGAGGTGTACTTAAAACAATTTGCCGGTTCAGTGATGTACCCCACACCAGAAACAAACAAGTACTACAGAATAATATCTCATTCAAAACTAAGGCCAGTTGAACGTAAACTACAAAACATGTTTATCAATTTTGGTCCGCAGCATCCAGCTGCTCATGGCGTTCTGCGTTTAATATTGGAATTGGATGGCGAGACTGTAGTTAGAGCCGACCCTCACATTGGTTTCTTGCACAGAGCTACCGAGAAACTAATGGAACACAAACATTACAATCAGAGTTTGCCCTTTATGGATCGTCTCGACTACGTGTCCACTTTAGCAAATGAGCAGACTTTCTGTATCGCTGTCGAAAAACTTCTTAATATAGAAGTACCACCGAGGGCCAAGGCAATCCGTGTCTTATGTGCAGAATTGAGTCGTGTAGCAAACCATCTACTTAATGTATCGGGCACGATACTTGATGCTGGTGGCATAACGCCTTTCTTTTGGATGTGTGAGGAACGAGAGAAACTATATGAGATGTTCGAGAGAATTTGTGGTGCTAGGGTACACTGCTGCTATCTTCGTCCCGGCGGGGTTTCCCAAGACATTCCCATTGGTTATCTCGACGATGTTTATGAGTTATGTAGTAAGTTAGGCAATCGTCTTGATGAAACCGAGGATGTTGCAACTACAAATCGGTTATATTATGCTAGGACTGCAGGGCTTGGTATAGTGTCCGCCCATGAAGCTATGAGTTTAGGTTTCACGGGAGCAATGATACGCGGCAGTGGCGTAAAATGGGATATAAGAATTTGTCACCCGTATGATGGGTATGATTTATATGAGTTTGATGGCGTTGTTGGTACATTCGGTGACATGTACGACCGATATCTTCTTCGTTTCGAAGAAATGCGTCAATCCTTACGCATCATCAACCAAGTCCTTGACACAATGCCTGAAGGAGAATATAAGACTGACGATTCCAAAGTTAGTATGCCTTCAAGAAAAGAAATGAAAACATCAATGGAATCCCTAATTCATCATTTTAAGTTGTGCAGTGAGGGTTACCCGGTGCCGCCTGGAGTCACATACACTGCGACCGAAGCTCCAAAGGGTGAATTGGGTGTATACATGGTAGCTGACGGTACGTCAATTCCGTATCGCGTTCATTTACGTCCATGTTCTTACACTCACATTTTAGGAGTATCCGTTTTGGGACCTAAATTAATGCTTGCTGATATAACTATGCTTATTGCGTCAATAGACGTTGTCTTTGGAGATGTGGATCGTTGATTATTTGATTCGTTACAGTTGCTTAAATATATTTCAAAATATGTTAACTATTCTTATTTTCTGCTTATAATATACTTACCCTTTATTACAGTATATAGAATTGTCATTACGTTGCCGGTTTAATCCTTTTTCCCTTACGTGACCACGACGTTCAATCACTAGATTGATGTCAGACTGGTCGTGTAATGCATACCCTAGCTTAGCTTCTTAAATCGTTGTGCATACCGGATTAATAATAAAAAATATAAAAAGTATTTTGTTTTTCGTCGACAATCTAAGGTCCCGGATTGAACTGATGCCAGATTGATGGTCCTTTAGCCTTGGCGCGATGGGATGTGCGTTACAAGTTTTTCACCGCAAATTCTGTGGTAACCTATTACAGCCTAAGTAGTTACAGAATTAAATGCGATTTTTTTATATTTTAGAGCGTGCGCTTCCATTCCTACCGCATTGAATTGTGGGTTGCTATAGAATTTTATCTGTGAAAATTCGCACTGCAAGCTTGGACGAATAAAAAAAGTCGGACAGAATCTCGCTAAACAAAAAGTGAAGCACCCAACACCCCACCAACAATATATACCTATCTCGTGTGATAAAATTCTGTCGAAATTGCAGTGGGTTTAGGAAAAAAACAAACCAGCCAAGTGCGAGTCGGACTCGCGCAGTAAGGGTTCCGTACCTCTCAACGACCTGATACCCCATAAAAACTGATTTAATTTACGAGATTTTATCAAAAGACATCAATGTACAGTGCGCGAAATATGAATTTTTGCATCTCTTTCTTACGCAGGTGGGTCATTTTCAGAAAAAGTGTACATCCGTGTTTCGGGTGTGTCCCACGAGTTTGGATAAATTTTCAAAGAATATTATTTACTTTTTAGAAAAACAATATTAAAAATTATGATCTGTGGTCAGTTCCTAATAATAATCTATAATTTTGATGCCTAAAAACACAGTCTTAATAACTTAATTTTCAAAAAAATTGGTAGAAAGTTTCTATTTTAGCGCTGTCCCACTGCCAATTTCAGAAAAATAACCTTATTTTAATGTATTTTGTTGACTTAAATATACTGGTGTGTTTGATATTTCGGAAAGTATAGTTAAGTATGATTGTTTTCACAATTACAGGAATGGTGTGATGTCGATCAAAATATTTAAAATAATTTTAATTTGTGAGGACATAAATTTGTTAAAGTGGAAAATTCCCTTCCGAAACCACAATATTAGCGAGATGATGGCAATAAAACTACTGCTATGCATTTTTTTATATTAATGGGCATAATTTTAAATCCTGTCAAATGGATTCCGTAGTTTTTTCGTCCGTTTTGTCGGCGATTGGCGCCTTACCAACACGCACTTCGTAACGGTCTGTTTTCGACGTTCAGCAACCGCAACCAATTTCGAAGTAAGTATATAAGTTTATTTCTTGAAAATTATTTTGATATCTCTATTAGCTTTCAGTGAACCCAATTTGATACTAAACTTGTTGATGTGATGTGTGTTTAAAATAATAAATAGTAAAAGAGTATAAAGTTAGGATTCCGATACTTCCGTTCCGTAACAAAAACGCAGGTAACGTAGAATTGGAATTTAAAAGTTTCGGAATGGAATTCTTAGGAAGATTATACATTAAGTTTCTATCGAACTAAACAATATTTAATTTTTGTACCGGACTTTAAATTAATTCTTAACGTGAATTTGTGGTACTTTTTTATTAGTCTTTTATATTTTTGCGAAAAATTAAGTAATTAAAATAACTATATTAGAAGTGTATGTTGTAATAATTTGATCTCATTTTCTTGTCAATGTGTATTATTCTTAAGAATTCTTTTCCGTTAAAGGAACAGTCTATTCCGTGACTGTCCCATTTTATATTTTGCTTTAAATATTATTTTTAATCCGAAATATTATGTGTTAAGTATACATTTTTAATAATTTAGAGTGTAAGTAATCGTATGATTATTATAATCAAAAAAGAGTTCCTATGTTGTATCGTAATTAAGAAAAAATACCAAAAATTATTAAACTAATTTGGTCCAAAGAGTAACGTAATGGAAATTAAAATGATGAACACATATTTTGCTATGGTTGATTTAATTTTTTTTATATTTTTTATTAAAGAACGATAGACTTTGCACAACATAAACTATTTCTTAAAATCCAGACGTGTTTTATTTTATTTTTATAGTAAGAAACTATTGGTTGCGGAATGGAATAGTTTTTGTTCCCTACGGGCATTAAATGAGTTATATTTCAGTAAGTAATCCAGATTAAGCCGTTTTATTGTTATTTTTCGATTCTTAAAAGATTACCAATTGTAAATTAGAAGCAGAAAAAGGATAAAGAACGAATAAAAAAATTGTAGCATATTTTTAATAGTGTACACTTTTTTTGAAAATGACCCAGGTACCACCACATATGTCTATGTTTGTACTATTTTTAGTATTTTTTGCTAAACTACATAGCATGCACTATAATCTGACCAAGTTTGACGCTGGTATATATTACCGTTTTGAAGATAGAGCAGGAACAAAAATGTTGAAAAAAATGCACGTTTTTTGAGGTTTCTTGTATGGGGGACCCCCTTTGGTTTTATACTTTTTTTTGTTTTTAGTATTTGTTGTAATACACCTCATAGCAACATATATTCTGATAAAATTTCAACCAGTTACCTATTACCGTTCAAAAGATACAGCCCTGTGACAGACAGACGGGCGGACGGACGGACGGACGGACGGACAGCGTACAGATACTACGTCTTGAGAGCGTGCCACTTGCCCCGTGTCGTTACGGCAACTGCAGCGCCACGTGTCGCGTGGTTCTTAAATCATTTCATACGACACCATAATAACTACTAGAGCCGCCTGCCGTCGCGGCAAGAGCCGCGCGACACGTGAAGCTGCCGCTGCCGCCTGCTGCTCAACTCCAAAGTTTACCTTTAGTCAGGGTGCAAGGATAATCCTTCTAATTATAGACCTATTTGTATTCTTCCAACATTAAGTCAAGTTTTCGAAAAGCTTGCTTGAACAAATGATGTCACATTTCAACAGATATAACATTCTTCATGCACAACAGTTTGGCTTCACGAAAGGTAGGTCAACCACCGACGCAGGCGTCAAATTAGTCTTACATTTTAGAGGCTTGGGATCACAGGATGCGATCGCCGTCTTTCCTAGGGTTTCGATTGCGTTGATCACAGTACACTCATCCGTAAACTAAATCACTACGGAATATAAGGGCGGTCCTTGGAGCTGGTGTTGGCCTATCTATCGAAAAGACAACAAAAGGTCGGTATTAATGGTGTAACATCCACGCGGTCTCTAGTTAAAATGGGTGTTCCTCAGGATTCGATTTTAGGCCCTTTTCTTTTTTTAGTATAGGTACATAAATGACCTTCCATAAATGATGTCGGATATTATTTTGTTCGCTGACGATACTTCCCTTATCTTTAAAATTAATAGAAATGACCGAGATCTTGCTAACGTAAATGAGAGCTTTCCTTGTCAGAATGATTTGAGGCTAATAAGCTACTCCTCAGTACCTTTTATTTCGGAACATGTTTTCGTGTCGGTGAATTTGGCCCACATTACACCTTGTACCTAGGTGGTACCTATGTAAGCAGGCTAAATTCATACACAAACCTACATACCACCTACCAGAGGCTAGGTGGCACCTAGTACTATACAACGTGTTATTGAAATAATTGAAAACCTCTTAAGGGGTCATTGTACTAATCAGTATGAACAACTTTTACTATGGAAGCAACCATGAAATCGCGAAATAAAAACAGCTGATCCCTACGTTTTGTCTATTTATGTGAACACAAATATAAGGAACAGCTGATATCTTATACATGTTGATATCTGATATTCTATCCTTAAGTAGTGATCAGGTGGTTGGAGATGGTACTTGAGGAACGTTCTGTAACACGGACCATAGTAAGGTTTCCATCACTTTACTAGGGTGAGTACAGATAAGGCCAAAAAAAAGGCTAAAAGGACTACGCAACCAGGTCATAAAATTACTCACAAAAAAGTCAAATCTTTCTAAATGTCAATGTCAAATACGTCCATTCATATCCACAGATAAAGAACTAAAATTCATATCATATTGTAATTTGTAGTGATGGACATTGAAAAAAGTCATCGATATTTTTTTCGATATAATTCATGTAATGTATCGCATTTTTTTTATTTTTTTTATAACATAGTGGGGCAAACGAGCAAGCGTGTCACCTGATGGTAAGCAATCTCCGCCGCCCATAGTGGTATCGATGTCATATCGATATATCAAAAAATACATTGATGTTTTCCATACATCGATTGTTTTTATCTAGAAACTATCCGAAACCTTTCTCATTTTAAATTTATAAATTACCTGCCGTAAGTAATAAGGTAAATAATTAACTAAAATATTTTTTAGAAATATCTGTGAAGACGCTTGTCATCTTAGTTTTCCTGCGACCACGAACGCTGCAAAGCTTTCAAAACGTCAGGAAAACCAATTTAAATAATATACGCGATGTAATCCGGTTGAATTTGTTTTATTATAATGTGTAGTGATCGCGAAAACTTAGTAAATTATTGAATTATTATTATTTTTATTATTAAATTTATTCCCTTTATTCAATTCAATTTACATATAAATTATATTTTTAAATATTTTCATACAAAAATAATAAAAATAGTGGTCCACCGGTATCGGGTACAGGGCCCAAGCTACCGGTAGTCAGGGCTCCAGAGAAAGGAACTTCCTAACAATAGGCACCGTATCAAGGAGTACCGCTTTCTGTATCAAGCCCTTGACCCAGTCGCGTAGCGAGAATCTCATGAGATGGTGGTCGAGGCTCTTTGCTACAAGGCCATTAGCCGTAACAACTATTGGCACAATGATTGCCGAGTCCACCTCCCACATGTCGACAACCTCGTGTGCTTGATCAATATATCTAGTTTGCTTGTTTTTATTTATTTATTATTATCATATTTCATTAGATTTGCCTCTTCGGTGCATCGAATAAAAAACATCACATGTTAAGTGATTAACGAAACATCCGTTTGATTCGATACATCGGTACTATACATCGAGTGTTTTTAATACATCGATGACGTAGTATTATATTCTCTTTGACATCGATGTATATCGTTATATCGTCCACCCCTACATATTCGTTAATCAATTTGATGTGATTATATACTCTTTGAATTTGATTTGTAATTTCTTTGTCTGTCATTCATTGCAATAACAAGTGTTCATCAAAACAAAAAGTTACTATTGCTTTTTAATTAATTAAATAATAATGGCAAGTATGTACATGTTGCAATTCCAAATAGTGTCTTCAAGAACAGTGGAAGGTTGTGGGAATGAAAAAAATTATGTTGCCTACATGTTGCATGTAAGACGAAGTTTATTAGAATCCAGGATGTTTGATAAAGACCCAGCTATTGTTGAGAGAAGATACACCCACTTCCTAGATCTCTACAATGGTTTGAAAAAAGAATTCCCGGCTTTGTTAAAAACCGTGTCATTTCCTAGAAAAGTGAGTAAGCAAGTTAATTTTTACTTCATTGTTATTATTATGACTCATTCGTTATTTGTTAGCATTACTATTTTATTCGTTTAGTAGGCGTATGTATTACGTAGTCTTATCATTGTTTTTGTTTACTTGATGTTTGTACTAAACTGAAGGTTAAAAGTACAAGTTTTTGTAGTGAAATTCAGAATATTGTTGTAGTGTTAATTCAATTAGAAACTGTTTTGTAAGTAATCGCTAATATTGTAATGTAATTTTATGTACATTCGGAACTTAATATTTTGAATAAGTAAGGAAGCTCGACAAAATTATTATCATCTGTTTTATTTTCACTGTAAAATATTCAAAGACTTCAGGAAAAATGCTTGATACTTGAAAATGCCATTGATGAGTAATAAGAGTAAAAAAATATATAAAATATTGATGAGTAATAGAGGTTAGTCAAAATGTTCGTTGTATTTTGATTTAATTGTGCGCGACAAGTCCCGTAAACATAGTTCAATATAATAAGAATAAAAAAGTTTATTAACCAGAACAATGCTGTATCTTTTTGACATCTTGAGGCTTTGTCTGTTAGAAAGTCACCAATATTGACAACCTGGCCTTCATTCCCGTGGCATGTTGATGAAATAAAAAGTCTAATCCTATTTGTTAATTCAGGACTCAGTCTGTGTGCCAAATTTCTTCCAAATCCGTTCTAACATTTCAGCATGATTGAAGGACTAATAAATAAACTACCTTCACATTTATAATATTAGTAGGATTTTTTCAAATATTTAATCAATAATTTCAAAGAGGGTAATAGTTTGTTTACCTTTTCTGTTTTGTTTCCTTAACCCATTAATGGGTGCAATGCTAGCAGCGGCTGCAAAATATTAGAAAATCTATTGTGTATTGTGTTGCTATTCTTTGACTAAACAAAGGATTTTTTTTTTTTTTTAAGGCAATGTTTTCATTGTACAAAAATTATTAAAGCATCTGTAGCCGAAGCCTGTGTTTCGGCTATCAGCGCCAATCCCTTCAAATATTTTTCAATTAGTAGAAATAGCTATCAAACAGAAATGTTAACAATAGAGTAGGTAAATAGGTTTTGTTTTAAAATATTATTGAATTTTATACAAGAAACTTAATCTAAAACTATTCGCAGTCTTTTCAGACATAGGATATTGATCAAATTGTACAGATTGTACCTATGGCCCAGAAAAATTCTGAGTTGTGACTAAATAAGACCTAGGTTAATTTCTAATTAAAAATTATGATGTACTTTGATATTTAGCAGGGTTTAAAAAATATTTAATTTACAAATACAGTGTAAACTCCATGTAACATCACTCAATTTAATGACAAACTCCCTAAAGCATTGCAATCACTTGGTTTTGGTTAGTTTAGCTTGTCTTCCATACAAAGATACACTTTATATAGCATTACACCCACTCTCAATAACGACAACAATTAAGTAATAAAAAGTATCTTGTTAGTAAAAACTGCGCAGCTGCATACATTCTTTTGTCGCTTTATTATTCTAGCATAACATCACGCCTGTATTTCCCCGAAGGGGTAGGCAGAGGTGTAATAGTACACCCACATTTCGCCAGTTATGTTATAGTCCCATGTAATAGAGGGCGAGCCTATTGCCATTAACCGGGCACAAATCCATACTCCGGGCTGCTACTGAGAATTTCCTAATGAAAAAACCCAATAACACTTTGCCCGACCCGGGAATCGAACCCAGGACCCCACGCTCAGCAGTCGCGCTTGCGACCACTAGACCAACGAGGCAGTTCGTTTATTATTCTAGCCCATAATAAACTAGACTGTCAGCATCATGCATACCAAACTTTCTAAGAAATTCGTTCTTTTGTTTACAAATAGGGATTGCTTGCAGTTGTAGACTGTTGTTGACCATGACTAATAAGTAGGAGTCGTGAATTATCTATACCTTATCATAATTCTTAGTTGCTCACAAACTTTCAAATTGTAAACATGGCTAGTAAAAGAAAATCCTCTATCTCCATTTAACAACAACTCTCTATAACGCCATAAAATGCACAGTCCCTTCAGTGTTGTTATATGGAGTTTACACTGTATTCTAAATTAAAACAGTATCAGTGTCACCTAAGTTACCTCTTATTCAATTGTTCTGTTTTGAATAGTTTTCTTGAAATAGATGGTGTGCGTGAGTTGTTATAAAGACTAGGCTAGTCTGGCTTTGGTAATCCCTGCTTCTCTTAGAAATTAAAACTATTGGAAAAAAAAAAAAAAAAACTATTATTAGCGTGGGTAAGTCCCCCACAAGGTGGACCGACTATCTGGTGAATCTGCTGGATGTGGAAAGCGCAGGACCGGTCATTGTGGCGATTCTTGGGGGAGGCCTATGTCCAGCAGTGGAAGTCTTTCGGCTGAAATGATGATGATGATGATGATCAATTATTAAAATGATGCAAGATAAAATACAGATAATTTTAATGCAGGTATCTAATCTCTGTTTTTACTTACTTGTCTTATTGAGTAAAAAATGACTTGGCATGTCTTTTTAATGCAATTCGTCAATAATAATTATGAAAAGATATTACGTTAACAATTTCACACACCGTTTTATTTTTTTACCTAATTACATGTGCAGAACTAGTAATTATATTTTACCAGTAGTTATTTGAATAAAGAGATGTGCCAAGATTGTTTACCAAATAAGACAAGAGAGAAAAAACAGAATATAGTAAGTTTTTTTTCTGCATTCACAGTCCCTCAAGTGCAACCTCTAATTTCTCATATCAACACATTTCAGATTGTTGTGGGTAATTTTGAGCCTGACCTAATATCCACACGAATTGCCGCATTTAAGTCCCTGTTGGATTTGATAGCAAATGAGTCATGGCTGCGGGACTCCCTGGCTGTTATCACATTCTTACAGGATATTGAGCTGAATGAAGCCAAACGACTCATCAATGAGGAATTGTATGATGCAGCATTGAGTGTATTGGAGACAAGTTTTAAATTATTAAATAAGGTTAGAGTTGTGTTAATAACTTATTTTTTTACAAATACATACAGGATGAGTCTTGGACGAATAAAAAATGGTGGATGAAATCTCACTAAGAAAAGATTGAAGCACTTCGTTTTTTCCTAAACCCACTATAATTTCGACAGAATTTTAACACACCAGATATATATTGTTATTTTATTTGTGACACTATGACAATGACTACCATCACACGAGATTTGTCGTGAAATCGCGGCTTTTTGTGTTACTATGGATGTGAATGTGTGTGTGCCAGCCCGTACATTTTAGCGAGCCGTCTTACTATGAGTGCTTCACTTTTTGTTTAGCGATATTCCGTCCGCCTTTTTTTATTCGTCCAAGGGATGAGTATTGAAAATTGTGCTGGAGGGCCAAATTCGAAAGTATAAGGACTACCGTAGATAGAGAAAAGTCATCAAAGTAGTTGTGAGCTTGACTTTGGAGAAAACAAAAACTGAATTATTTGTTTTTTTAAAGCACCTAATTTGGCCAGCAACCGAACCCAATATTTTTTTACAAAAAATATCACCCTATACTCGTAAGGCCCAACCTAAGTTTAGGTTGGTATAAACGACGACCCAGTGTACTAAGTAGTTGCAGCCCAGACTTCAATTTGTAATTTTTTTCCTAAGTCGACCCAACAACCTAAAACAGGGATGATGAACGAAATTTTAGGAGTATTTTAATTTAATTTATTACTAGCCTATGCCCGCGACTTCCCCCGGGTGAATGTCGTTTATCGCGCTTCCCTCGGGAACTGTTCATCTTCCCGGAATAAAAAGTAGCCTATATGTATTAGGGTTATGTTCTATCTGTATGCTAAATTTAATAAAAATCGGTCGGGCGAAGTCGCGGGCATAGTCTAGTATTGAATAAATGGCAATAGCAAACTACAAAATTAAATAGCCACTAAGAAAATCGAGTTAGAAGATGCTTGAATTAAATGTTGAATTTATTTTTGGGAACTGATTATAGACTAGTCAAAAGTCTTAGAAGTTTCAATGAACCGTTTCTTACATTTTTGTACTTAATTACTACTGTCATACTAAGACTTACTTATGGTTTTTTTTTTAATTCTGACTAAGTTGCATAATCGTAGAACTTTTCGTAAAAATATGCATAATAAGTGATTTTAAGTAAATAAGGAGTAGAAGATCTTCTGCAATTTTAATTTTTTTATCTTGACTTAGTAATATTTGTCATAAATATGGAAGATGCTTTGTCAGTAGATTAACATTTATGAAAAACATAAAAAAATGATAACTAGTTTTGGAGGAAAAAAAATATTATTTTTTTGCTTATTTAGTTTTTTCTTCGGAATCATGGTGATTTTTTAGACAATATTTAGAATATTATCAGTTATGAGTATGTTAATAATAAAAATCAAGTTAAAATCCTCCAAAGTCAAATAAAAAGAGAAAAAAAAAATCTGTCGTAAACAAAAAAATCATGATTTTCATCAACCGTGACTGATACTAAATATTATGTGTGTAATAATGTAATGTAACGTCCGTTCGTTCGTCCGTCTGTCTGTCACAGAGCTGTATCTTTGTAATTTTAACAACTTTATTTTTATTTTTGACCAGGTAAGCATAATGATAAAACAGCTCCTATGAATGTTATGTACGCCTTTAATTTGTTTAAGCAACGGATAATGTACCTGTAATATTAGAATAAGATAATGTCTGATGTTTATAACTGTTGGTGTATTAATAATAAATAAATAAATAAATTATGTACATATAAAATAAATAAACTAATAATGTCAAATTACAGGTGTACACGGATAGATCGCGCGTGGTGCTGTGTGCGTTGTGTCGCATGGTGGCGTGCGCGAGCGTGAGTGGCGGAGCCCTGGACGGGCCCGTGGAGCGCTGGGCGCAGCTCGCCCTCAAGCGATACGAGGCGGTCAGCGACTCTGACCTTCTGCTCATGTACATACCACTCCTACATGCCTGCATTTCTATATGGTTAGTATCTATCATCATTAAAAAAAAAGTGCTGTGTAAAAATGTCCCAAAGATATTTATTTATTTATTATGACGTCGTGATGACTCATTTTGACGTCTGTGGTCTAGTGGTTCGAGGGTCGGACTGCTGATCACGAGGTCGTGGGTTCGATTCCCACAGGACACAAATATTTATGTCATGAACATAATTGTTTGTGTTGGTCTGGGTGTTTCTTATGTATAGTATAACGGGCTGGTTTCCGCAACTCCACGATCAAGCGTGTATTTTGCGTACGGGTGGGAACTTACTCGATCCACCCTAACTCCTCGAAAAAGGCCAGCAACGCCTTGGTGTTGCTGGTGATCTCTCTGAGGGTACCTGGGTTACCGAAGTACTTGGCCCTGTATGTGGCGACCTCAGGGCAGTCTAGAAGCACATGGGCTGCTGTCTCGTCTTCCACCATGCAGGCTCTGCACAGTGGGCTGTCCGTGACACCTATGACAAAAAGATGTTTGTTAAAGGACCCGTGGCCAGTAATAGCAGCTGTGACTGTACGCAGCTGTTGTTTTGACAATCGGAGGGCCTGTTTCATAAACCGGCCGTCGATTGTGGGAAGTGCCTCCTTGGCCTGCCTGCACTCACCATGGTCTTTCCATAGTTTGTAGTGTTTGTCCTTGGTGCGTTTCCTTACCAAGTTGCGTAGGTATCCAAAGGGGAGTGGCACTATGGGTTCAGGTCCCACGACTACCATACTCGATCCCCTTCTGGCCAGTTCATCCGCTGCGTCATTGCCTCGGGAACTGCTGTGTCCTTTGACCCATTGAATGGTTATGTTATTGAGATTACCTACCTGGTTGAGGTTTTGCTGGCACTCGTGTATCAGCCCCGAGTTTACCGTATGGCTGCTTAGTGCTTGTAGTACGGACATGCTGTCCGAGAGTATACGAATTGAGTGGTATTTAACCTTCCTGGCTAAAATCGCCGAAGCTGCCAGGGAAATGCCCATGCACTCGGCCTGGAACACCGTGTTATGGACCCCCAATGGTGTGGTGTTTCTTATGTATTATAAGTATGTATTTACAAAAAAAAAGTATATAAGTATTATATCCATTGTCTAGTACCCATATCACAAGCTCTGCTTAGTTTGGGACTAGACGGTGCTGTGTAAAAATGTCCCAAAGATATTTATTTATTTATTTATTATAACGTCGTGATGACTCATTTTGACGTCTGTGGTCTAGTGGTTCAAGGGTCGGACTACTGATGAGGTCGTGGGTTCGATTCCCACAGGACACAAATATTTATGTCATGAACATAAGTGTTTGTGTTGGTCTGGGTGTTTCTTATGTATTATAAATATGTATTTACAAAAAAAAAGTATATAAGTATTATATCCATTGTCAAGTACCCATATCACAAGCTTTGCTTAGTTTGGGACTAGACGGTGCTGTGTAAAAATGTCCCGAAGATATTTATTTATTTTCTTTGTTTATTATTTGAGAAGAGACCGTACAACGTACCTACTTCTCCACCAAACAGTGAGGCTTGCATTGCTGTGTATCGGTCTGAAGGGTACGGGTGCCAGTGAAATTACAATCACATGAGGCTTTCCATCTTTGTCTCAGTTTGGCGAACCGACTTGCGGTACCATTAAGGCAAAAGCCTAGGTGGTATTAATTAATTAATTAAATATTCTTTATTCGGGTATCTAATAGGACCCATAATGTGTTAGTACAAACTTTTTTTTTTTTTTTTTGTAATTTATCTGCAATCAGTCCTAGGACTATAAGCAAATATTTTCATGTAGAACTTCTTGTAACAACTATTGTTAGTAACAATTCAATAAATTACACAAAAGTCTACGTTTTGTCAGGATTCTCTCCACATGTATCGCTATACAACGATTCAAGTACAGAGAATCCAGTCGGCTGACTATCATAGCCATGACGCGATATGGGCTGGCTCGCACTCTACAGAGCAAGGATGCACATCGTTTGCGAATAGTGGTGTAGAAGCAGTCTACTCCTGCTGCTGCAAACATATCTGATGCACTGCAGAATCGAGGCAGCCCACCAACGCCCGGAAAGCGTTATTGAAGTTGTTATGGGCAAAGGTAACCGCTTAACATCAGGTGGGGCTTTGGCTCGTTTCACCATCCTATACTATAAAAAAAAAGAGAGTTGACTTGCCAATTCATTGAACATAACCTACTAAGTTGAATACCTATATTAACTTGCCACAAAGTACACTAATGAAATATGGTTATTCTTGCCTAATCAGTAAGTTAACTAGTTACCTATCTATCTACGAGAAATGAAAGTATGCTCGTAAATCTAACTTTGTTGCTTTGTTGAAAAAAAAAATCTACATACTAAGAATATTAATACGTTACATATTAGGAATACGTATTTTCGCAATGTGTTTTTGTGATATCTGTTCTTAGTACATTTTGTATCAACCAAACCATACACACAAAATTAACCATCTTTTATCATTAATCACACACACGTAATAATTCAATATTCATCTTTTATTCCAAATTGGAATTAAATATGAATATTGAATAATTACTAATCATTTCCAATTGTATAGGTTAGATACTGTAGACCGATTCACGTAACTTCTTCTTCTTCGTGTCAGTGGTACTGTCGACCGCACGTCGTTGGTAACATTTTGACATTAGCAGCATCTTTATTTCGTAAGCAGTAAGGGCGGTTTTCGATTTGAAGTGTTACCACTGTCATGCTGTCGACTGTACGACTGATCTTTTGTCAGACTTGGCAAGCCCAAAACTTTGCAACCTTTACGGCGTTATCAGTGGCGGCGCAGAGGTCGCTTAAGGTGCAGGTTTTGGGGCACAAAGGACAGGACGTAACTTAAAAGTGCAGTTGCAGTTCAGTTCGATCAAAACAACGCTTTTCGTATTCTCTTAACTTCGGCGATCGCTACCAGTTAGGGTCTTTACTCATGACGCGACGCGATGCGAGCGACTTCGCATCGATTGTCGACTCGAGTTGTACGTACGTTCTAATTGATACCAAAAAAAATCCAACAGATTACTAGTTGCGCAACAGAAGTCGCTCATCGATTTACCGAACAGAGAATCGCTTGCAACTTGAAACAAGTGCCAGCGCTCGCACGCCCCCGTACATTTATTTGAAATAGGATCGCAGGTCATTAGAACGTACATGCAATTCGATATCGAGCAGATCTGTGAGCGATATTGTCAATCCATGCGATCTTGTCTGAAAACATTTGCGATTTAAAACAGGACACAAATATTTGTGTGATGAACATACGTGTTTGTGTTGGTCTGGGTGTTGCTTATGTATTATAAGTATGTATTTACAAAAAAAAAAGTATTTAAGTATTATATCCATTGTCTAGTACTAAAATACTACCCATAGCACAAGCTCTGCTTAGTTTGGGACTAGATGGTGCTGTGTAAAAATGTCCCAAAGATATTTATTTATTTTCAATACATTTTCTTCGAATACATGTTGTTGCGATATCTGACCGATATCTAACCGATGTCGGCAATCGATGCAATTCTGCGTCGCGTCGCGCCATGAGTAAAGTCCCTTACGCTCGCGTCAAGCTCGCGTCAAGCTCGCGTCAAGCTCGCGTCAAGCTCGCGTCACGCGAGCGCAATAACGTAATTCTACTGCTGCACGTCATTAGTGCGTAATTCCGAACGCAACTTAATCGGTAAGAAAAGTGTTTAGAAAATACCGGCCAAGTGCGAGTCGGACTCACGCAGTAAGGGTTCTGTACTACCCATCGACCTGAAACACCGACCACATAGAAACTGATTTAATTTACGAGAGTTCATCAAAAGACATCAAACGTACCGTGAGCGAAATATGAATTTTTGCATGTCTTACTTACGCAGGTACCACCACATATATCTATGTATACCCTATTGTTATTATTTGTTGCTAAACTACATAGTATGCACTATAATAAAACCCAAGTTTGATGCTGGTATCTGGAACAAAAAAGTTGAAAAATGCATGTTTTTCGAGGTTTCTTGTATTGGGACCCGCTTTGATTTTAAACTTTTTTATTTTTAGTATTTGTCGTAACAGGGGTCATAGCAACACATATTCTGAGATAAATTCAACTGGCTACCTATTACCGTTCAACTTTCGGGCCAACTCCATTTCCCGTTCCACACGTTGGCGAATAGCGTTGGCGCCAACGTGTGGAGCCGGGGTAATGTATAAATTAAAAATTGTAATCGTGGTTCTCAAACTTGCCAAGCCTAAAAACCTTGTATCTCGAGAACCATAAATGCTTGCATGTTTATTCTATGCGTGTGATATATTTGATATATTTGGTCATACAACTCAGATAATAAATCATGCTCAACGATGACATACAAATTGAATTTGTTGAACTATCGAAGGAAGGTACGCACGGCTACACATCAAGCTATAAACTTCCAGTATAAGCTGACCTCTCATTGTATGGAAAGCCTATACTATGCGAGGCCAGCTTATACTAGAAATGTATAGCTTGATGTGTAGTCCTGTATGCTATGTAAATACGTACCTTACTCAATAGTAACAAACTTTAGATTTAATAGCTTTGTTTTATGCCATGATAAAACTGATCTTTTTAAAGCGAAGCTTTTACTACCTATCCTGAATAAACGCAAGTCTGAATCACTAGGAAAATCCATTTGTATTATTTTACTAGCGTATACGCGCGACTTCGCCCGCGTGAATGTCGTTTATCGCGCATCCATCGGGAACTGTTCATCTTCCCGGGATAAAAAAAGTAGCCTATATGTTAATCCGGGTTATGTTCTATCCATATGCCAAATTTGATTAAAATCGGTGCAGCCGTTCTTGAGTTATAAGTGATCTAACTAACCTGACTTTGTTTTAAATATTATAATCTACCATGTAACATTTTTTTTTCAACATTCATTTTGGATTCTATACACACCGGCACAATTAGCGGAACAGACAAAAAAGTGAGACTATGAGATAATAACGCATATATTTGACGAAAATGTAATTAGACACAAAATAACAAATTGATTATTATCTTTTAACAACGACTTTGAAAAGTCTTCGTTATTTTTTATTGAAAAATAAAGAAATTTGAAATAAGTGAAATTTTTAGATGATTATGAACCATCACAAAAAATTAAAAAAAGTAAGCATTAAATGATTTAACAACAAAATTAAAGCAAAATTAATAACGAGTGTTTCCCCCTCTTGCTCTGATTACGGTTTCCATTCGTCTGGGCATGCTACAGATTATGTTATCGATGATTTCTTGAGGCAACCGCTCCCACTCCTCAAGTAATGCGTTTCCAAGTTCATTCAGATTGTTGGGGGGTGGCATTCTGGATTTAACCCTTCTTTTTAGCAAGTCCCAGACATGCTCTATCGGATTCATATCGGGGGAATTTGCTGGCCACTGTATCACCGGTATACCTACGTGGCTCAGATATGCCTGTACCGATTGTGCACTATGAGCACGAGCATTATCTTGCATTAGAATAAAGTCGTCACCAATAAATGGGGCAAATGGTACAACATGTTCTTCTAAAATGTCTCTGATGTATCGATCTGCTGTCATGGTCCCTCCTGTGACTATCACTAACTCCGTGCGAGCTCCCAAACATATCCCTCCCCAAACCATAATCGAGCCGCCACCATAAGCCACTGTGTGTTCAAAATTAGACTGTATGTGGCGTTCTCCTTTGCGTCTCCATATTCGCTGTCTCCCATCGATCTGTTTTAAAAGAACTCTGCACTCATCAGTAAAGAGAACCTGCTGCCATTCGTTCAAATCCCGATGACGATGTTCTCGCGCATAGCTTAATCGGTTTACGCGGTGACGTCTCTCAAGTTTTGGGCCTTTGGCAGGTATATACGACCCTAAACCAACATCTTCAAATCTCCTGCGAACTGTACGCTCACTTACTCGTACTCCTCGAACGTCTTCCAGTTCATTTCGAGCTTGTACAGCCGTTAATCGCGTATTCCTACGAACTCCAAGTTGTAAAAAACTGTCATCTCGCCTCGATGTACATCTTTTTCTACCTTGACCCCTCCTCCTCACAAGAGAATTAGACGATCTGTACCGCTGGATGCTGCGATGAATCGTTGATACTGGTCGACGAAGCCTTGAGGCAATCGATCTGTAGGTATGGCCATTTCTTCTCATTTCATCAGCCCTAATGATTTCCAGTGATGTTAAGTCATGCATAAAAAAGAGCTTTTAATAAACAAAATTGCCTATAGAATAACAAATTTATAAAAAACCATTAAGTGCAATTTTTCAAAAAAATTACAATTACGTAGTTATTACTCGAACAAGTTGACAAAACGTATTGTTCGGGAAAATAAAACAAATGAATGAAAAAAGTGTATGTCATCTAATTTTCTATTTTCAAATTTGACAATAAATTAAAAAAATATCATAACTGGCCAGTTCCTCAAGTAAAAGATTTTAAAATCCTGCTTTTTTTGTGTTCCGCTAATTGTGCCGGTGTGTATATAAATAAGTCAAAAGTTTTTATTTCGAATAATGATTTACATGTACTGTATTATTTGGTAATAGTGATAATATGTATGCTGTGGGCAAACCTTATGCAATAAATAAATAAATAAATACCAGCTAAAGAGCACGGCTGAACGCGAACGAAGGCATTCGTTGACTCTCGGTCGCTTTCGTTAAAGCGTCCATATTGAAATTGCGGGTTCGCTCGGTTGACTTCGTTCGCTGTTGCTCGCTGCGTTTCGATCTTCGTTATAATCTCCGATTCATAATTATCGGAGCCGAAGCAGAAGTCGGAGGTGTAAAATCAATCGGAAGTTCCGACCTTTCGGAGTCGGAGTCGAAGCTCCGTAACATCCCTAGTACCTTAAGCTCGTACTTCATTAGTAGGCAGGCAGGGAAACAGGGATGTTTTTCGATCTTACTGATTCTTCTGATATTCTTCGCCGTTTGTAATTTGTTTCTAATACTGGAAAAACATGAAATTAGCAACACTACTGCATTAGTACAGCGGCATTACGTGCCGCTCACGGAAACATTGATTATTTTTGTGGTTCAGCTTTGAGCGGAATTTTGAATGAATTATCACTCTGTACTCTAAGATACAAACTATTTCCAGGGAGGCGCTAGGCAGAGACAAGTCGAAGTTGGTTGAAGAACTGAATGATCTACGTAAGCGTGGGATGAAAGTAGACTCTGTCCCCAGCCTTATGGAAGCCGTGGAGAGTCTGATCAATACCGTTTAACAATTATTACGGCATTAGCGCATTATTTCTGACTGCACGATTTGAATGTGTGTATATTTTACATACAGGACCAAAAGAATATAAAAATCTTGTCGTACACGTTCAGATGGTCGTCTGGTCGTGGTTTTAAACGCTTGATGCTAAATGGATCCTAAGCTCGTTGTAGTTCCAACTCAACCCAACAGATGGCGCTGTTTACTAAAGTTCATGTTTAAATTATTTGGGCATTATATTATTTGAGAAGATCTGTGTTAAATATTATGACGTTTATTGTATTTGTTTTCGCTTTATATTTGTAGCGATATTATTGTCTAAATGTATACGTGTTTTCTAAGATTGTATTGGCTTGTATCTCATTAGGTCGTAAGTAAAGTTATTTGATATGTAAATTGTACGGAATTATCGATTTATTTATATTATAAATATGAAAATAAAATCGAATAAATTATTACTTAGTTGGTTAGTTATATAAACATATTTGTTTAGGAGCGAAACAATTGGATTGTGCCTCGTCTTTAGTGTATTTTAAGATCGATAAGTTTTTTTTGTTCTTTTGTTAATTCATTGTTATTAATAGCATGGGTGAGCTTATTACTACGCTCTGTACCTGCCATAAAACAGTAGGCCCGATTTTACATATTTTAAAATGCTCACAAGTGTCAAAGGTGAATACCGCGGAGTAGTCTTGTTTGAGCCACAATCAAATACAGTTCATAGAATTTCACGTTTTTTAAAAGTAGTTTGGAGGTACAATTACTTAGATTTAATGACGTATCAGAATATGGTATCCCGGGAATATAGAATTTGCCATGTAATTGTTATACATAGTTGTAATATCAATTAAATAGGTCAATTTTAGTAACTGTCATTTAGACCGGTGTTCATCGACCTTAATTCTTTGATTAAACGGCCGATTACTTGAAAAAATTACTAGAATTGCGTGTAAACAATCGTTTAACCAGAGAATTATCGTTGGTGAAAGCCTTAGTAACTAATTATTTGAATTCAGGGACCTTTCTGATTACAAGGGTTTTTCGATAGGGTTTTTAAGCGGTTAATCAAAAACCCATACGATATGGGTAACCCTTTTGAAAGGCTTAAAGCCGTTCATAAGCGTTTTTTTTTATATAGTATATGATGGCGAAACGAGCTAAAGGCCCACCTGATGTTAAGCGGTTACCTTTGCCCATAACAACTGCTATACCACCTAGGTTATTGCATAAATGGTACCGCAAGTCGGTTCGCCAAACTGAGACATGAAGATGGAAAGTCTCATGTGATTGTAATTTCACACACACTACACTACAACGATCACACACTACAACACACACACTACAACACACACACTACAACACACACACTACAACACACACACTACAACGACACAACGACTTACACATTCAACGATCTTTCTTCTTTTCTTGAATTTGGACATTAGGCGGAGTCACAGACCAGTAAGCCTCTAGACGCCGATTAGCCGAATACCCCAGTCACAAAGCATACGCATTAGCACTGCATATCATACGCCCCGCTGCCAATCGGGACGTCATTCCGTCAGCGAGCGTCACCAATCATATGGAATCATACCACCGAACTTATGAGTCGACTAATCATAACGCGCCGTCCGCCCCCCGGTCTCCGCCAACATTTTACGACTGTCCTCATGCAAAACTTTGTTTATGCGGCGTCTTGAGGCTTACTGGTCTGTGGACGGAGTTTAACACCATGTGTAAAATCGGAATTATTATTCAGTGGCAGGTATAGGATTTCGTGTCCATTGTGACGTTTTTATAGAGTCGTGATCGACAAATTATAGATTTAATCTATAACTTTTTTTAAAGTGATCGAAATAATATTTTTAATTATTTGTTTTAGTTAACTGGTCAATTTAGTAAAAGTCAAATCATGTTTTAAATTTTAATCATAAGTAAGCTAAGAATCAATTTGAAACGATTCATGTGCTCTTATTATGCCCCAAATGTCACAACATAAATGAGGACGTGGCGAATAAAATTGTGTAATAATTAGTATTAAAACGTTTGGGCAAAACATGTTTTTTTTTATATATATATATATATTTTTTAACACAGTTGCTCGTAAAGTGGCTCTTATTGCACCGCTTTTAGGTTCATTATGTAGCTTATAACGCACGCGTGCTTTTTACATTATATTATCGCACTAGTGCTTTTTACTTTACAGTTTATTTTTAAATCACAGCAGAGTTTTTATGCCTAAACAAAATTAAAAATTTTTGGGAATAAGTCAACTGTATTAATAAAATTAAATATGATAAATACACATTTCATTTCATCAAATTATTTATTCTTGTCAACAATTTATCGTTAATTTGTGATGTAAATAAAAAAACAATTTATTATATTTTTAATATTAGGCTGTTTGGCGGTTTCCTTCGACCACCTGCGCACGCATAACTGTATGTAATCCGCGCGCCATTTTTCACAAATTCAACATTTGTCTAAAATGTATGTATGTTTTTTTCCTCGCAAGTGTGTTGAAAAACGTCGTATGACACGCGTGAGCATTAACTATTATACTCTCGGCTCCATTACGCCCTCGCCTTCGGCTCGGGCTGCAATCCAGCCTCGAGTATAATAGTCAACGTAGCTCACTTGTATCATAATGTACTATTAAGGAACATTAATCGAATTCTGTACTTACACATTTTCAATTAGAACAGCCTCAAAGTGACGTAAATTTATGTTTGTGATTTTGAAAAAAAATTCATGTATGTCATTCGGTTTTTTGCTGTTCCTGTAATTTTTTAATTTTTATTACACCGTTTAGTGCGCCAGCTCCTAAGAATATTGTGAGTTTTTTAATTATGTAAAATGATATTAATTGCTCTAGTCGTAATTCACAAAATAGAGGTATCATAATTTTTATGACAGTGAAATCTATGAGATAGCTTAAGAACTACATTGTGTAATTGAAAGGAAATACTGTTAACAAGGGAATGAGAATATTGAAGAATATTATTATATATCTCGAGATTCGAGTAAAGAGCGGTAAAGTTATGATAATAATTGAAGACGTGAGTGAATGGAAGTGGTGTAGCAAGAAAAAACTAATTTCAACATAAACAATTTAACATATCCCCTTCATCCACTCACATCTTCAATAATTTGAAGGTCAATTACGTCATAAAAGTAGCAATTTCTTAACTTGTAATCAACTTTTTAATTTACATATTGCATGGCCTGATAATTAACTCTACTGATATGACTACAATATCGCTTCAGTCAGTAAAATAAAAAATAATTATAAATAATATTCAAGGAAACAATTAGGTTTATTAGTAAATATTACTTATAGGCGTGGTTGAAATAACTGAAAACCTCTTAAGGGGGTCATTGTACTCATCATTATGAACAACTTTTACTACAGGGAGCAATCCAGTAACCGCGAAAAAGAAATCAGCTGCTCCATACATTTATGTTCGCATCATCATCATCATTTCAGCCGAAAGACGTCCACTGCTGGACATAAGCCTCCCAAGCATCGCCACAACGACCGGTCTTGCGCTTTCCGCATCCAGCGGATTCCCGCGACCTTCACCAGGTCGTCGGTACACCTTGTGGGGGAACTACCCACGCTGCGCCTTCCAGTACGCGGTCGCCACTCTTGAAATTTACTGCCCCACTACGCTACGCAATATCTTCTCGTCCAAAATACCACACTGTCTCAAGACGAAAGTCTTTGACCAGTGTGTGTTGCCAGTAATAACTTACGGTACTGAAACGCGGTCGCTCACAATGGGCCTGATAAGAAGGCTCAAAGTCACTCAAAGGGCAATGGAGAGGGTTATGATCGGAGTGTACCTGCGTGATCGAATCAGAAATGAGGAGATTTGTAGGATTACGAAAGTAACCAACTTAGCCCGAAGAATTTTCAAACTTAAGTGGCAGTGGGCGGGGCACATTGCTCACAAAACGGATGGCCGATGGGGCAGTATGTTCGCATAACTCTACAAAATGTAGGCAACAGCTGTTTTTTAGCAGCTTTTTTCGCAATTTCTGGATTGGTCCCTAGTATAAGTTGTTCCTCAAGAGGTTTTCAGTTATTTAAATTACATCTTGTACAATGTGTAAGAGAAAGGTGTAGTCACAGCATATAGGGCATAGCCATCGACCATACCGCCCAATAGACGCCTAATGTTGAGTATAATGCGTACAATCAATTCTGTCGACTAACTGAGGCGAGGTACTGCAATCCGATTGGCCCTACTAAGGCGGCTATTGGCTAATCACTAACGCGGTAGTTTTGATGGCTCACATTAGTGGTCGAAACTGATTTGAAGTTTTTCAAGTGGCGAATAGTGGCCACCTACATTAGTGATATTTCATAGATGTGTTGACAGACATCGGCCGCCTGTTATGAGGCGTCTATCGGGTGTATGGTCAATGGGAATAGCATTGAACAATTTTTAATATGGCGACAAACCTGAAATCGATAAAAAAACATCGATTTTAAACTAACTTCCCGATGAGCTAGAGACTTGAAACTATGAACATAGATCAGAAGGCAAGAATATAGATGTTTCTGATAACCGTTTATTGGTGTCATTAATGACCTAACCCCCAGTTTATAGAAGGCTGATCAATTTGATCTATTGTCAAATCTAATGTCAGCTTCTGTGATTGGCCGGCAAAAATTAACAACCAATCACATCGCTTGTCCTGAGATTTGACAGCTGATTAATAAATTTTTGCGTTGAACAGCGTTTCGGAAACTGGGGGTGAGTGTCACAAGTAAACGGCAAACAAGATCATCTACTGTCAGGTGATTGAGATTTGAAGCCTTGAGAATACTTGAGATTCGTTTGCAACTATATTTTGAATGTTTTTAAGCTATTGCATAGCTTTTATCGCGGGCCTTGAGCGTGGAGACCGAATCCAGAAATTCCGTAACGAAAATAACCTAACACCCCCCACTCCGACCGGCACAGCGGTGATATTTTTTAGTTTTGTCATCTATCGATGAATAGCGGAACTTTTAATGACTTTTTGAAATATCACGCTTGTCTCTTTAGTTCTGCAAATCGCCTCTAGGTGGCATTGGTTGTATCGGCGTTACTGCGCATGCGTAATCCCCCTCTTCGGCCCGCAATCTGGTGACTCATGCCTGCTTTGTATTTACATAAAAAATGCTATGCAATAGCTTTACCGCGGCAGTCTCCGAGTGCCACACGTCTTTTTTTATTACGAGAATTGGCCTTTAGAATTGAATGAAAATACAATAAAATACAATATTGCTTTTGTTTCAGAAACGGTATTTAAGAAAAAAATGTTTTTAAATTTATTTAATTTATGCACACAGAGAAATAATAATAAAATACATAGAAATGAATAGTACCTACAAAGGCACTGCTTTTTTAAGGGTTGACCCCGAAGTAAAAATTATTTGATAGATAGCATTCTATGAATGAGCTATCCAAAACTGACTACACCTTTCTGTTACACGTGTATAAATATTATAATAATCATTGGGTAGTGTAATACAAATGTAAACTTTTTAGTTGTATTATTATTGTTGTATTATTTTTAACTGTGCACCCAGAGGCGGATTAGCAGTCCCGGCCGCCCTAGGCCGTATCCTTATGCCTTAGAGGCTTTCTGCTTATTTTGCGCGTAACATCGACCGTACAACCCAATAGACGTTTTGACGACCTCTGTGGTCTAGTGGTTCGAGTGTCGGACTGCTGATAACGAGGTCGTGGGTTCGATTCCCACAGGACACAAATATTTGTGTGATGAACATAAGTGTTTGTGTTGGTCTGGGTGTGTTGCTTATGTATTATAAGTATGTATTTACAAAAAAAAAAAGTATATACGTATTATATCCATTGTCTAGTACCCATACCACAAGCTCTGCTTAGTTTGGGACTAGATGGTGCTGTGTAAAAATGTCCCAAAGATATTTATTTATTTATTTTATTTATGTTGAATATAATGCGTACAATAAATTCCGCCACTAGCTCAGCACTAGCACTACTGCAATCCGATTGGCGCTACCAAGGCGGCTATTGGCTAATCACTAACGCGACAGTTTTGACGGCTCATATAAGTGATCGAAACTGATTTGAAGTTTTCAAGTGGCGAATAGTGGCGACCTACATTAGTGAAATTCTTTATATGTGTGACAGACATCGGTCGCCTGTTGAGGCGTCTATGGGGTGTATGGACGATGGGGCGTAAAAAAAAAAAAAACTAAAGTTTTTATTTCGAATAAGCATTTAATTTCAATTTCAATTTATTTCCAAATATTTAATTTCAATTCACATGCACTTTCAAGATCAGAATCTAGTTGCACGGTTTTGGCCGCCCAGACCCGGGCCTCGTCGGCCTTATGGAAAGTTCGCCTCTGTGTGCACCCATCTTAGCAGTGGCGGATTTACAGATATGCCAGTAGGCTGTTCAAATTTTGCCGCCCCTACCAACCTCTACATTTCTCAGTTTCCAGATTATTTTTACAATCCAACGATTTAGTTGAAATAGTTTTTGGGTATGGGTTTTTGGATATTTCTCGAGCTATTAAAAGCTCAATCATGGGTCACAGTGTCGCCTTAGGACCTAGGTGTGTTGTGACCTACATGTGTTATTGTTTGTGTAAATAAATATGAATCTTTTTTATTTCCGTAAGACATAAAACCACGACAGCCCCAAATTTGCCGCCCCTAAAATCTGCCGCCCTAGGCTCCAGCCTACTCAGCCTGTTGGTAAATCCGCCACTGCATCTTAGCTGTTCAGTTCACGGCTTTGCGAATAGTATAGTCGAGTCAATGGTACTAGTTTGACCTTGATTGCGTGTTTCTTTCGTAAGCAGTAAGGCTAGTCTTCGTAATTCAAGTGTTACCAATGAAGTGTAGGTCGACTGTACCTAATACAAACGGACTACTTCCTCGATCACACTCAAATCACTTTATTCCAAATTGCCGCCTGATTAGCTAAGTTGGTGGCACTGTAATCAGTTCAAGAGCGGCTAGACGTTGTCTATGATATTGTTTTAATAATTCTAATATTAAGATGACTGATATTTTATAAATTTGTAGCCATTGTAGGAAAAACTGAAAAATATACCTATACTTATTTCTCATTGTGGCTTTTATTTGTTACATAATTATTATTAAGAAATGAGGTAAACTTCACCTTTAAATTCCGTTTTTTTTTATACATGTTTTATTAACAAACAATCTTGACATGACTCTTTATTCAAATAACTACTGATAAAATATAATTACTAGTTCTGCACATGTAATTAGGTTAAAAATGTTATTTAGTGTATTCATTTTCAACACTATGTCTTAATTACTATTATTGGCGAATTTTATTAAAAATACATGCCTAGATTGTTTACTAAATAAGACAAGTACTTATGAAAAAAAAGTTCAAGTACCTATTCAAACTGAACTATCGGACTATTATGGGAAGTATGCTTCCTATGCCAACCCAAATATGTGTGGCTTCTTACCACCACAACAAGCTCATTACTGCCCCACTGCTGGGCGGCCTCTTCTCGGAATGAGAAAAGCTCAGCCGCCTAATTCACGTAACTTCATGACGCGCCGATCAAGTTGCAGTGACGCTGCAGTTAAGTTCAAGTTTTAGTTCTAAATGGTATTCTTGTAATTTTTGAACTGCGCGTAAGCTGCGCGTAACCTGCACGTAAGCTGCGCGTCAACTACACTATAACCAAACTTACCTCCAATGTTGCCATAAGAGAGAAAAAAAAACTGGCCAAGTGCGAGTCGGACTCGCGCAGTAAGGGTTCCGTACCTCTCAAAGACCTGATACCCCATAAAAACTGATTTAATTTACGAGAGTTTATCAAAAGACATCAACGCACAGTGCGCGAAATATGAATTTTTGCATGTCTTTCTTACGCAGGTACCGCCACATATGTCTACGTTTGTCTTATTTTTAGTATTTGTTGCTAAACTACATAATATGCACTATAATCTGATCAAGTTTGACGCTGGTATATATTACGGTTTTGAAGATAGAGCAAAAACAAAAACGTTGAAAAAATGCATGTTTTTTGAGGTTTCTTGTATGGGGACCCCCTTTGGTTTTGTTTTTAGTATTTGTCGTGATATTTGTCGAGAATATGTGTTGCTATGAGGTGTCTCATAGCAACACATATTCTGAGAAAATTTCAACCGGTTACCTATTACCGTTCAAAAGATACAGCCCTGTGACAGACAGACGGACGGACAGCGTAGCGAGAGTAATAGGGTCCCGTTTGTCACCCTTCGGGTACGGAACCCTAAAAAGTACTCACTGAAAAATCGAATAGAATCGATTACGTTTCAATAAATATAACGTTATAAAATATTACAATAACATTCTCAATACTGATTTAATGCTTTTTCTTACCATAAAAACCAATAAATATGTTTTGATATACAATAAAAGATATATTTTGCTTAAATTTGGCTGAATGATGGCCTAGCATTGCCGCAGGTCTTGGTCCACCACGCTGGCCTAGTGCGGGTTGGCGGACTGCACACACCATTGAGAACTGTATGGAGCACTTTCTGGTGTGCAAGTTTCCTCACGATGTTTTCCTTCACCGTTAAAGCAAGTGATAATCCAATATAAATCCGCACATGAATTCGAAAAGTCACTCACACCCTCCTGCATGGAAGGCAAGCGTTCAACCGCTAAGTTGTCAGAGGTACAAATTAGATAAATAGGTACCGCCCACAAATTAAATATTTACTGAATTTAAAAGAAAATTACCAAATTTTTAGTGTTCCGTACCCGAAAGGTGCCAAACGGGACCCTATTACTGTAGCTACGCTGTCCGTCCGTCCGTCCGTTTGCCTTTTGAACGGTAATAGGTAGCCAGTTGAAATTTTCTCAGAATATGTGTTGCTATGAATCTTGCTAATTATCACGACAAATACTATAATAAAAAGTTTAAAACCAAAGGGTTTTTTCTTGTATGGGGTCATACCTACAAGAAACCTTGAAAAACATGAATTTTTTAACGTTTTTGTTCCTGCTCTATTTTCAAAATGGTAATACATACCTACCAGCATCAAACTTGGTCTGATTATAGTGCGTACTATGTACTGAGTTGAGCAACAAATACAAAAAAATAGGGCAAACATAGACATGTTGGTGGTACCTACATACCTGCGTAAGAAAGCGATGCAAAAATTCATATTTCGCGTACGAGCATTGATGTCTTTTGATTAACTCTCGTAAATTGAATCAGTTTCTATGGGGTATCAGGTCGATGAGTGGTACGGAACCCTTACTGCGTGAGTCCGACTCGCACTTGGCCGGGTTCCTTTTATTTATTTACGGTAAATTTCAAGTAATTACATATTCTGTTAATAATCAAAGACATTTCTATGCTTATGTTAATAATACAGATCTCAGTACGTGACTACCACCCGGTACCAGTATTTTCGATTAAAAAAAATATTACATATGTATCTATACGTACTGAATTTTTGTCATACCTACCCACCCGTTGCCGCTTTGTCATAAAACTGATCAATTTACTAAATTGATTGGGGATTCACAAAACAATTTTCCCTTCATAAAGGTAAATTAATTCGGTTCAATTATTTGATGTGAGGGTAACTGCGGTCGAGTGGTTCCTTCATTACTGGTAGTTAGGTAGGTACCTGAACCCACTGCTTTTAATCAAGCACTTGGCTAATGTTCTCATACCATATGGCAAATTATTTTCATGTTGATAATTTTTTTTTTTTTTTTTTTATTTGCCAGAGGACCGATTGTTTTGGCGCAACTTGGGACAGGCCTATGTCCAGCAGTGGACTGCGATAGGCTGAGTTGATGATGGAAGGTGGGTAGGCCTCTCGTGTGGGACGCAACGTACGTCGATACCCTTGCGCCCTCCCACCTTTTTAGGTCGGTGGGCTGTGCTGGCGCTGCCACTGCGGCTGCTGAGACCCCCAAGCGGTGAAAATATAACAACATAATTAGTAATTCCGTGTGGTGCCGGACATAAAGAATTGCTCTACCCTTATCTCTTCTCATGGGTGTCGTAAAAGGCGACTAAAGGATTCACCAGAGGATGGGCAGCAGCGTTCTCTGAGTATTTAACCAACCAACTGCGATCGCCAACCAGCCTGCCAAGCGTGGCGATTATGGCATATACCCCAAATGGGAGAGGCTTATATCCAGCAGTGGACGTCTTTCGGCTGAAATGATGATGATGATGAATTAGTAATTGTATTTTCGAGCAGTTTGGGGTTGAAACCACTCGGGTCGTAGGGTCCGAGTGTTCGCCACTCGCCACCGAGTTGTTCGCAGCCATCTCCAGGCGGTTGGTCGACACTTCACGACTGCTGGCCTTTTATTTGGTCAAAGAATAAGCATTGCTATACAATGTGGAAATGCTGCCAGTCTTCTGGGCACGTAACCGGTAGACAGCGATGCGGAGGAATTTTTTGATGCCCTCATGTAGCTATAAGTTTTAATTATTTTAGGGTGTTTTATTCTTAAGTTAATGTCTAAGTTTGTAAATATTATTCATTGTAAAAGATTATGTTGATAATGATTTTTTCTTGACAACCGACTATTTGCTTTCAAGTTACGGTAGCTTAATGAATAAAGCACTGGCGTACTTAGCCAGGAGTTGCAGGTTAGAATCCTGCTCGTGAGCGATTTTTTCTTTCCACAATTGAAATCGTCAGGCACTACAGTTAAATTTTTACTTAACTGCAGTTCCCGAGTACCTACTCCCTATTCATTTAATTGTGCACAAAAGCGTAGTTAATATAGTAGGCATGAGCATCAGTGTTGACTCGGGCGAGGTTCCGTCACGCGAGGTCGCAGCCGACCCTCAAATGCCTCAAATCACCTAATTGATTCGCGTGGCCCGTCTCCTTAGACACGCCGAGTCGACGAGCACTGCCCGCCCGCCGCCCTCAGGGAGTTGTTTGCGTTCCCGTCAGCCCCAAGCTTGTTAATTCCTTGAGGAACTTTCTATTGGCATGCGATCCAGATTTATCAATTAACCTATTATACTGAACTTATGAAATTGGGCGATGGACTCCTGGCACTTGGCAGCAACTTTCTTGTATGAAAATTCACAACAATACCTAAAATCATTATCCAAACGTTTTACAAAATACGTTACGGTGCTTGCAACTCACCATTATGTCTCTGAATATCAATATTTTACCGAAACTGACTGCCATGTGACCATCGAAACTAGGGGAGATATCAGTATCAGTAATTCCTCAATCAACTCCGTACTCAAGTTGGTCGCTGCAGAGAAAATATGTACAAATGGGGAATGCGAGACTCCTCTAACACTGAATGCGATTGCGGGGGCATTCAGTCTATGGCCCATTTGTTCACTGGTCCCATGTACCTTATTGCACAAGAAATTTAACAAAGCCACAAACAACGCCATAGAGGTGGCAAAATATGCCATTAATACAGTGTGAACTGAATGAGTACCATTGACACTCAAGAAGAAGTAAGACCAACTGCTAATCTTGATCCTCGACCAAAAAAAAAAACTAAGAAACCAAACCTGGAAAATAGCTGGGACCGACGGTTAAACGCATTTTCCGGGTCAGAGGGATCTCAATGTGTAAAGAACTTTACACCTTGAAGGTGGATCGCACGAGCTCCTAACACTTAACCTACCTATTTATGAGTAAATACGAGTGCCTATTAAACTCATGATGGCACATTGCCTGACCTGAAACACGTTTTTGTAAAAAATGGGCATACAATTATTTATTTATTTATTTCCACAAAAAAAATACATACATTTGGCAGATACAGTGTAGAACATAAACCAATTTAGGTTTTTCTGTACACCGCTTGGTCCGTCGACATTCATTACAACAAGATGTGGGTGGGTGAACACGACGCATCGCGCTCGCTCGCCCCATGCAAAAATTCTCAAATACCCTCAACTAATTTATATTACTTCTCTTCTTCTTTTCTTTCTTCTCTTCTTCTTTTATTTCTTATCTTCTTCTTTTCTTTCTTCTCTTCTTCTTTCTTCTCTTTTCTTCTTATTTTTTCTTCTTTTCTTCTTCTTTCTTTTCTTCTCTTCTCTTATTAATTACAAAACATTAATTTCGTGATCATTCTAAGGTTAGCGATCATACATTGTTATGTCGTCAGTTTGCTAATCGGTCGATGATAATTAGTCGAGGCCCTGCATATCTTGCAGACACGACATGCAAGTAGATAGATAAACTGGGTGTTGCGTTTTTCTTTAGTTTTTCGTTTTTTTATTTATTTTCATCACAATATCAATCATACTATTGTAGGTATGGATATCTATTTTGAGGAATGTGGCTACGCCATCACTCTATCGAGTTGAAAGTAATGCGGGTGCTTGTATCGCTATAACTGACCGTAAAGATACCTAGATACTAACTGTACTAAGTAAGTACTTACTAGGAAAACAGTGTTGTTTTATATATTTATCTGCTTTAGTACAAAAATATTTCTAGAGACAATATTGTTGGTAATCTTATTGTTTATTCAAGTGCTCGCCGCTGTGTTGATTCCAGAAAAAAATCAAGAGACCTATTAATCTGGAAAGCTGGTTTTTCATTACAGGCTTGAATAAGGAAGCAATAGATAGGTAAGGAAGTCCTTTAAGAAGCAACTTTGTTTTAAGCGCGGCTGGTAACCGCCATAAATCAGCCGTTCGGAATTTACGAGGGCCCTCTGCAAATCGGTTTATATTTTCGATAAATAAAATTGGCGCGGGTTTTGCGAGGTAAGCAGAGGCAGTTAGGAGCGCGTCGCCGCCCGGTGCCGCCAGCTGCCGCGTGCACATAAACCCGACTACCCTCGAGTTTTCTTGCTGACAATTTTTTCCTGCTCCGGTCATTACGCAGCTGGGCCCCGAGACAAAACGGCGAATCGTTTAAGCCCTCTCCGGAGACCGTCCAATTTTATTGTGTGTACCTAGTCGAAATTGATATGCCGCGCGAGCGTCGACGGCCCGCTCCATATGACGGACACAGGTTCCACAAGGGACCATTTGCTGCCTCGCGAAATTTGGACACTAAACCTTACAAATGGCTATCGCGTCTTTGATATTTTCTCGTAACGCGAATAAGATGTGCGTGCCAATAATATGAACTGAATATCGAGGCAATATGGTCAATCATTTATTATGTATTTGATGTGAATATGACGTTTGGAGGTCGAGGATATAAAGCTCTGAAGGCCAAAATCATACATCATACGAAACTGTCCATGAAAAGTCTACTATGAAGTATTCTTCATTATTAAACCTCTTTTCTATAATAGATACTTACAATCTACAATAGTCTGTAATAAATGCCAAAATATCCTCAATTTTAGATTTGTCATTCCAAATAAAATGTTGTTCAATATTCTACTCGCAATAGTTTTAAACAGTGATGTCTGATAAGAATGAGTGCGACATAACCGTGGTGTTGGGAGTGTTGGTGGTATTCGCGTTGCCGCTGACGCTGCTGGTGCCAGGGTTCTCGGTGTGGAACGTGGTGCCCAAGGTGCGGGTCACGCGCCTGCACATCATCAGCCAGGACCTCACCTGGCCGCAGCTCAATGCTGCCATAGTTTCACTGTTGACGGTGTTCTTCTGCGTGTATCTTGAAATTCGAAAGCGAAAGTAAGCTCCATGAACTTCTCTATATTTATTCTAATTTGAATTTGATGAAGTAGTTGATGCTTTATTTCTTTCAGAATACAAAAAGAAAATGAGCTGTTAAATTCCATTTTAAGAATAATTTTTCAACCGCGACACCGGCCTATTGCAGTCCACAAGTGAGCAGCATTACTATCAGTACTTCGTGATATCTGCCAGAATACGACCACCATACCTGAACATGGGCCTTCTAATATACCATGACACTGGACTCTCATGAGGATTACTGCCATAATCGCAACATGATGAGCATGGTTGCATTCCGCAACCAGTGGATTCACCAGGTCGTCGGTCCACCTTGTGGGGGCCTACCCACGCTGCCACTTCCAGTACCCGGTCACCACTCTAGAACTTTACGGCCCCATCAGTTATCCGTTCTGCGAGCAATGTGCCCCGCCCACTGCCACTTAAGTTTGGCGATTCTTTGGGCTATGTCGGTTACCTTCGTTCTCCTGCGAATCTCCTCATTTCTGATTCGATCACGCAGGGACACTCCGAGCATAGCCTACTCCATTGTCCTTTGGGTGACTTTGAGCCTTCTTATCAGGCCCATTTTAAGCGCTCACGTTTCAGTGCCGTAAGTAGATAATTACTGGCAACACACACTGGTCAAAGACTTTCGTCTTGAGACACTGCGGTACTTTGGACGAGAAGATATTGCGTATTGCGAAGGTACTGCGGAAAGCGCAGGACCGGTCATTGTGGCGATGCTTGGGGGAGGTCTATGTCCAGCAGTGGAAGTCTTTTGGCTGAAATGATGATGATGATGAATATAGCATTAGCAAACAAGAGGATGCAGTTGGGCCAGTGACATCCGCAGAAACAGAAGGTTTTAGCCGTAAATTTACACTGGCGGCTTGTGGATTGGTGACTATAGAGTCAACCTTGTCGTGCCAGCGGTTCTTTACAATAATTTAAGCCCAATTTAGGTACCTACACGATGCGTGTCTACCGTTCTGAAGCTACCGACAGTACATACAGTATATCCGTAGCGTGCTGCCTGCTGACAAGCACCGTGTGAATCGGGCCTTAATCATTTACAATTTTGTGTAGGTTAGACGACATGGTAGAAAAGGTGCTAACAGTGAGTCAAGCGACGGACGTCACGATGGAGGTGGAGCGCGAGCGGCAGGCGGCCGCCGTCAGGGTGTGTGTGGAGCTGCTGGACGCTTCGGCCGAGCACTACGAGAACCTCGTGCTACTGCGGGACGAGCTACGCAAGCGAGAAAAACTCAAACGACAATTTCCGCCTGCCATAGAAGCTAGCTCCACCATGTAACTTTAATCTTCAGGGGTACAAAACATGCCTTTTATGACATTCCGAAAACTATTGAACAACATGTGATTTTAAATTTTCAATCAATCTCTAAAATGTGTTTTGTGTCCACAATTATACATGCCCATAAATTTTCAAAGGCATTTTCAACGATATTATTTCATATCAATGAATGCTGTTGGTAATTAAAATGTTTGTGTGAAAATTTATGTTAGGTAGGTACATAATTTGCTTTTTAAAATAAAAAACTTCAAACAAAACTTTTTTTTCTTCAAGTCTTTCTATCTATCTTTCTAACTTAATGTTAAGATAGAAACATCCAACCATCTACACAAACTTTCACATTTAAATTAAAATATTAGTATCCTACTATCCTATACATAGGTACTATTAAAATTATAAATGTGAAAATTTGTGAAGATGTTTGGTTGTTTGTTACTTAATCACGCTGTCAGGGCTGAAGGGATTTAGATGAAATTTGGCATACACATAGAACATAACCCGGATCAATATACAGAGTTTTTTTTATTCCGGGAAGATAAACAGTTCCCAAGGGATGTGTGATAACATATTTCCGTAATAATCCGAATTACATGCGGTCGTAGGTTAGTGTTAGATACGTGCTACTGTGGGGAAAACAATATTGTTTTCCCGGGACGTGCCAAAGGCATAGCACTAGAGGGGCACCGGCGCGGTCCAATGGAGTTCCCGGAGCTCCTCTATTTTGTGCAGAGGATGGCCACCGTGTGGTTTTAGTCGGTAAGAGTCCGACATACCCCTCCGCCGTCCCCAGTCGGAGGGTATCCATGAGGATTTCCACCCGAAAACAAAAAAAAAAAAAAAAAAAAAAGGTTAGTGTTAGATAAGTAAAGTCTACCTAAGCGTTGATTCTGTTGTTAATGCGAATATCTATTGCTGATACACAGTTTCTACAGGTTCCTACCTAAAAGAATTAGGTACCTACAATTTACAATCTACCTACAGTAAAACATTAGGGAATAAAATATTATCAACCCTCAAAAGTTGCACTGCTTCTTAAGACCTAGAGGTACCTACCTACTGAATAATCGGCATTACGATATTGTTGGCGTACGACTTCACCCGTGTGGATGTCGTTTATCGCGCATCCCTCGGGAACTGCATCTTCCCGGGATAAAAAGTAGCCTTTCCGGGCTATGTTCTATCTGTATGCCAAATCCGTTCAGCCCTTATAAGGGCTAGTAAATTTTAATTTCACGCTGTAGCAAACAACAAAAGATTGAGATAATTGATTGAGAGATTGATTGAGCGATTGAGTAACAAATCATCCGAACATCCAAATATTCAAACATCTTAACAAACTTTCACATTTTTATTTTATTTTATTCGGCTTGCGTTTGACCGCCACCTCACGTGATGCGGTCGACGATGGTACACATCATAGAATTAAAAACACATTTAAAGTAACTACGATAATGTTTCCCATCCTTCTTGAGATACAAGTCCGAAGACGCTTTCTTATACAGGGTTATTTTTAATTTATTATCAATCCTTTAAGGGATGACTGTACTCGTTAATTTGAGCAACTTTTGTTATGGGACCAAACCGGAAAACGCGAAAAAAAATCAGCTGTTTTAACATTTTTTTTCACGATTTCAGGGTTGGTCGCAGAATAAAAGTTGTTTAAATTGATGAGTACAATCATCCCTTAAAGGAGCTCGTGGCCAAGTGGCAACCACGCGGATTGTATGATCTGCGAGGTTAAGCTACACTTGCCGCGGTCAATCCGTGGATGGGTGATCATTTCTTTGCACATCGAGACCCCTCCGTGCCGCGGAGAGCACGTAAAGCTCCCGGTTACCATACGAATATCTATGGCAGTCGTTTCGGGCTTCCCCGAAAGTCTGACAACTGGTCTAACCTCCGAGTGTAGGTATTGCCTAGTAACTGGATTGCGGGGGTCTGATGGCAGTCGCTCCGTGTAAAATACTGGTGTTCATCCGCATCTGCTTAGACTGGAAGCCGACCCCAACTTAGTTGGGAAAAGGCTCGGAGGATGATGAATCATCCCTTAAAGGGTTGTAAATGAATAACAAATAACCCTGTATGTTACGACGTCTGTGGTCTAGTGGTTCGAGTGTCGGACTGCTGATCACGAGGTCGTGGTTTCAATTCCCACAGGACACAAATATTTGTGTGATGAACATAGTGTTTGTGTTGGTCTGGGTGTATCTGAATGTATTAAAAAAAAAGTATATAGGTAGGTATTATATCCATTGTCTAGTACCCATAGTACATATTCTTGTACTCTACTTAGTTTGGGACTATGGGAGCTGTGTAAACATTTCCCAAATATGTGTTTATTATTATTTATTTATATTTCCATAGCAAGAAAGAAGAAAAACTATTCTTTCGATATGGATAAAATTCACTTTACAATCCTAGCTACATATCATACTGTTCTATTAGCAAAGAAATACATAAACCGTAACAGTTAACTTAAAAGTAACTAGTGATGACCGTTGCGAAAATAAGAGTTTTTATTCCAGTGTCTCTGTGCTAGAAGTGTTCATTAAAGCAAGGCAACGTTCTGAGGCTCTCGCGGGACGTTGCCGACGCGAAAAAACCAATCTGGAGCTAGCAATTATGGCAAATGACCTAATTAGACCCCACCGGTGCCTTGCCCCGTCTCGCCACCGCAAGATTTTTCACCTCCCCCGTTGTTTGCGGTCTCGGAGAGAATTGGCTTTTAATATGTGTCGAGTTATTTTGTTTTGTGGGTGGGTGAGTTATTTAGTGGGTACCTACCATAGTATTCTAGGTAAGGGGTCCAAAACTCAATGACATAATGAGTATCTTTCTTGGGGTTCCATAGCCAAAGCGTGCCAAAGAGGCTCTATTACTCTGCTTACTCCATCTGTCTTTCCGTCTGTCTGTCACATGTATCTTTTTTACCATATCAGGAGGTCAGTTGAATTTTTCATATAATATGTTACTGGATTCCTTAGTTATGACAAATACTAAAAATAAAAGTTGGCATTTTTTCAACGTTTATTCTTCCTGCTCTATCGTAAAAACCGTAATACATACAAGCACCAAACTTGGTGTGATTGCAGAGCATACCTTATATTTTAACAATAAGTAATAAAAAAAAACCCGCGGAATACATAACCTCCTCCTTTTTTTGAAGTCGGTTAAAATAAGGCAAACATAGTCATGTGTCTGGAAGCTGCGTGCGAAAGAGATGCAAATGTTCATATTTCACCAAAGGTGCACGTTGATTGTGTACGGTGTTGTTGACAGACAAACTTTTATCAATATCACTTTCTACGCGGTGTCAGGTTGAGGGGTGATACGGAACACTTACCGCGCGAGTCCGGCTTCAGTTTATTGTCGTTCAAATTCTAAACACATTGATGCTCAACGAAATCATAATTAGAAAAGTATTTTATTAGAATTTCTTTTATAAAATTTTATTCTTATTTCGATCGTCTGTTCGTACAAGTCGCAATGTGTTTTGGTTTACGACATACGAAGTCAGTGTTACGACAGTTACTGTTGTGGTCGTTAATCGCGACTAAATAAACTCAAACGTGCCATGTCTTCGGCAACTTTGTCGCAATTTTGTAACAGCCAGCTTTAAGGAGAAATTAACGAAAACTTCTCTTGATGACGAATTGAGTACCTACTACCGCATTTTATTATGGAATCCCGACTTCAAAGGAAAGGAATAGACGAGTAGTACTGAATTGTGACAAGTAGTTTAATTGATAAATGGGAAAACCTAAGAATACCCATGCCATCCGTACTATATAGTAGTAGTAGAGCTCCTTTGTGAAAGAGCTCGTCCGGGGAAGTACTACCACCGTGCCTACTTCTCCGCCAAATAGTGATGCTTGCATTGCTGTGTTTCGGTCTGAAGGGTACGGGTGCCGGTGAAATTACAATCACATGAGACTTTCCATCTTCATGTCTCAGTTTGGCGAACCGACTTGCGGTACCATTTAGGCAACAGCCTAGGTGGTATTGAAGTTGTCATGGGCAAAGGTAACCGCTTAACATCAGGTGGGCCTTTAGCTCGTTTCGCCATACTATACTATAAAAAAAATAAAAAATAAAAATTATATAGTATTTTACTATATTTCGGCCTAGCTTGCTATATACTGTTGAAGAAATATATAGTACGCAAAAATAAAAAATAATAAAGGTTGTCTGGAAGAGATTGCCTTGTGCGATAAGACCGCCCATTGTACTTAATTAATCTTTCTGTAAACTATTGTCTTTCTTTTCGTTTGGTGTAATGTACAATAAAGAATATAATAAATAAATACTATATTTCGCTCGAAGGTGCACAAAGTGCTTGATTTTCCTGCAGGTAGATAGTTTAGGTTTCATAAGTAATTGTCATTTCATGCAGCTTCAGGTTTCCATAGACCTAGAACCCCGAGTGCATTTATTACCCTGTCCTACTACCTATGTTAGTTTTCATTTTTATTAAAACTGCAACACACCTTCGCTAAATTTATAGTTGCAACTTACTTTATAAGCACCTTAACTAAGATACATTTTGAAAAACACCCATAGTGAAAAAACTTAACAACGCTCTGAAAATGGTCATCGTATTTTCGCAAAAAACCTGAAAAAAATCGTTTTCAACAATTCATTTTGATATTTTTTTCTAAAAATACTATACTTTCTTTCAGTATACTATATAGTTAGCTGAAAAATACTATTATTTCCCGAAAATCTATGGGCAACCCTACGCATGGAACTCATTTGTTGATATTAACATAGTTGACATTAACACAAGAAATAGTTGTGTTGTACGGGTGCTACAATCTTCGTTCAGAGACACATTTGTCTCAGCCGCGTCTCCGCTCTGCCACGGTGTTAGCGGGCATGAGCGTCTTCCTCTATTTTCATTAGACGGATCCGCCGGGAGCGGATCAGCCGCTCGGAAAAATAAATAAAACTGTTATTGAGATAAGCATCTGCGCGGCGAGGCTTTTCGCTAAGTCCCGCTGTGTCGCGCTGAGCAATGTACCGAGATATGTTCGGATTACGGCGCGCCGCAGCTCCGTGCGCTTTCCTTCATATCTACTGCTTTTCTTCAGTGTTTTGCAGCTGGAACCCATTTACAAAAATTATCTTCTGTATTTAGGTATTTAGGGGCATTATAAACTCGGTAAGTTATCATAAAGAGCGTTCAAAAGAAAGGAGCTTGTATACTTAAGTGTACTCCCGTAATGCTTCAGCCCTCATTACGTCTACCGAAAATAAAAACAATTACAAAGATGCCGCGCGCTGTTCAAGAGCTTTTAAGTGGGACTACTGAAGAAGTAAAGTGGTTGAGTTTAGGTGGCGTATGCGTGGAGAGGTAGACGCACGGATTAGGCGTGCACTCATGAAGACGATGGTGCGGCGCGGCCAGCTTATTGTTGCGGCAAATTGGCCGCGCACCGCACCTGCGGCGGCCACCTGCCCACCCCCGGATTAATTTCTCATCACACCGCCCGTCTTCCCTGGAAATAATGAACACGACATCCTCCGAGAAAAATGTTCCTAAGCCCAGAGATGTCGCTCTACTTGATTAATAAACTCTATATAGCTGTAGCCTGTTGTGCTTACAGATTTTTATGAGAGCGTTTTCCTGAAATTCGGGAGATTTTATAAAATGAGTTACGAAATACTTTTCCAGAATGTTTTTATTAGGAATACATGAAAGAGATTACAAAATGTCGCAAATAGGTAACAATGTGTAGCTACCCACTTAACAGTGTTCGCGACGCAGATGGCAATTTCACGGTTCACAACTTCTTGCCTTGTATCCCCATATTGTTTTTTATAACTCTGAAAAAGTATTTGTTATCTACATACAAGAGATAAGAGGTTGCAAATAAAATAATTACTTTTAGCGGAACATTGTCGTAAAACTTCAACGCAACGGTTTATAATTAGAAAATTGGTTACAATTACTAAAACTGTACATAATTAGATTAAAAGTTATACATCGTCGTCACATCATTTACATGGCACCGGCAGCTTTCAGTCGTTACGAACAATTTCGGCGACATTATATTACCGAAATTTGATTTTAAACGGCGACATTGTGACCACAAAGTCACGAACGCGTCATGCGATACTTTTGTCGCAGCCGCAAGATGGCCGGGAGCATCTGTCGGTTTGTCGCTCTTTCCCTGCAAATAACCGTTTTTTTTTATACAATTAGGTATTGCAATGTTATTATTATTGCGGTTCACTACATTCATATGAACACTTTGTGTTATTTTAAAAACACAAAACAAATGTGGACGTATTATTTAAATTATATTCGTACGAAATTCGTGATAAGTAAAAGTGTCAATAGTATTACTACTTTTGATCCTTTGCAAAAGATATTCATAAAATAAACTTATCTGAAATAGCATTGGTATTTATTATCAGGAACGTAAAAAGAAGCTTGTAGGTACATGACTAGCTAATCCTAACTACCTAGGTGCTATTTTAATTATTTTAAAATAATATTTATTACCTTATTTATTGGCCTCATGTGCTCTCGTCAAAACCATATGAATTAGTGTAGTGATTAGTGAATATTGACAGATAAAATATAGTGATAAGTGCTGCTTATAAAGAACACACAAACAAAGTGTCTTGCCCTTAATAGAACCTAACAAAAGTTATTGGACACATTCTTAGATTATAGTTTACATAGCAATTTAGGATAGAATTAGGCTAGATTGTAATACAGATAAAGTATCACTCGTGTATACTTTATAGTAAAAAAAAAAAAATATGCTCTCGTAGCAATACTGCTACGCTGTCGTCCGATGACTAAAAGGCCGTCAAGTGACAATTTTGTCAAATTTTGTTACATATACTACGAAAAAGAGCAAATTTTTCTCTCTTTAGCAGTATATGTAACTCGAATTTGACAAAATTGTCACTTAACGGCCTTTTAGTTATCGGACGGCAGTACGTTGTGGCTACCCACATGGGAGCCTTCAAGAAACGAGTATACGTCTTTTTAAAAGGTCGGCAACGCATCGGCACTACCCTGATGTTGCGAATGTCCGTGTATGTGTGATCTTGACAAAGCTGTCTAGATTGCGGTCAAGAGCAGATATATCTCATAAAATAAAAATAAGAAAATATCCATGGGCGGCGGAGATTACTTACCATCAGGAGACCCGGTTGCTCGTTTGCCCCCCTATGTTATAAAAAAATGGATACCAGTCCTATGTACAGTCTAACAAAGAGATAAGTATCCAGGGTCGCCATATGTAGATGAAGATTTATCAGGAAATTATGATAGAACTGTTTGAATAGGATTTTGTATAAATACAGTTTATTTTTGCCCGTTATTGATATAATATTCCACTCGAACGACATGACATAGGCCTCTTCCAAGTTGCGCCACAACACTCTGTTTTCCGCCTTCCGCTTCCAGTCCCCCCAGCTACCTTCTTCAGGTCTTCGGTCAACCTTGCTGGAGGCTCTTTAGGCTGCCTTTGCCGGTTCACGGTTCCATTCAAGGACTCGTTTGCTCCAATGGTCATCGGTCCTTTGACAGACATGGCCAGCCTACTGCCTCATCAGCTCACTGATCCTACAAGCTACGTCAGTCACTCCGGTTTTTCTTATTGGAGGTCGCATATATGTATGCACTGGCCTGTATGAATATAATAATCATACTGACACATTGCTGTCACTGATTTAAAATAAGTATAGTAATGGCTTTTGTTCATACCATGTCACTTGTGTAAAAAATGTAAAACCACTAATAAATATAGCAACTATCTGAACACTGCTGCTCTCATTATTGCCTCTATTTTCCAATAGGTTATGGGCCCAGGTTGCCCAGGTTGCCCAGGTAGAGCATAATTATTGAGTGGTTTGGATATTTATAGTGTGCCTGTGAAACTTACGAAATGTCAATTATGCCAGCTGAAGTAGGCCTAAGTGGAATTAAGAAGCTGAAAGGATCGTCCGACTACCCAAACTGGAAATTCTTAGTGCGAAATTACTAGGAAAATAAAAACTGGTGGGAAGTAATTTCTAAAGATGTAGTAAATGCTGACGTAGACCGGCAGGCACGAACGACAATATGTTTGTTGTTGGAACCAGAGTGCTTTACCCATGTCTACAATGCGAAGACTGCGAAAGAAGCTTGGTACAGCTTACAGAAAGCGTATGAAGACAAAGGTTGGGGAAGACGTATACATATTCAGCGAGAGCTTTTCAACTGTAAGTTAGAGAATTTCGATTCTATGGAAAGTTACACATCCAAAATTACATTCCTGACACAACAATTGTCCGATATTGATGCTCAAATCCCTGATGATTGGATCATATCGATTTTGCTGGGTGGATTGACCGCAGAGTACAGCCCTCTCATCATGGCTGTAGATAATAGTGGACAAGAGATCACGTTAGAGCAAATTAAAATGAAATTGTTACAAGAAGGAAGTAGACAGAGTAAGTTGAACACAGAGTACGAACAAGCCTTAGCTACACGTAAAGTACAGAATGATGCAAGATCTAACGTTAAAACTAACGATCGTAAGCAGAAGTTTGTCTACAAGTGTTTTAAGTGCCACAAGCAAGGACACAAGGCGTCCGAATGCAAGGAGCGGACCAAAACCGTGAATATCTGCCTGAATACGAAGGAGGGGATAAACAAAGATAAGTGGTATTTAGATAGTGGGTGTTCAAATCATATGCCCCACGATAAAAGCAAATTGTTGTCTTATACACCTGAAAAGGGCAACATGAAGATTGCAGTAGCAAATGGCGAGAAATTATTGGTCAAAGGACGAGGAAATGCTAATCCAAGAGTTAGCGAAAACGAAAAATTAATTTTAGAAAACGTTTTACATGTTCCTGATTTATCCATGAACCTAATTTCTGTGAGCGATTTGACAAAGAAGAATTATTGCATGAATTTTTACAATGGAGGTTGCATGATTCAAAATAAAAATCAAATTGTTGCAAGATGTCAAGAGGTCGACGGTATTTATGAGTTGACAGAAAATTAAAATAACGTCGTGAATTTGACATTGTCAAAACAAAATAAACAACAAACAAAAATATTTCGAACATTTGGCATAAAAGACTAGCTCATTTATCGCGTAATTATATGTATAAAATGAAAGTTTTAGTAAGCGGTATGGAATTTAAGAGTACCGATTTGTGCGAGCCGTGTATTGCATGTATCGAAGGAAAGACATGCAAAAGTCCCTTTAAAAACCAAGGTACGAGAGCGAACGAGGTCTTACAGTTGGTCTTTAGCGATGTTTGTGGACCAATCGAGGAGCCGTCGTTTGGTGGTTCGAGGTATGTTCTTCTATTTATCGATGATTACACTCGAGGGAATCGGACTATAATAGAAAAGGCAAGAACTTTACTGTCAGAATCGAATCTCAGCAAAAAGTATTGGGCTGAGGCTGTAAATACTGTTGTATACTTAAAAAACAGAAGCCCCACGAAAGCATTGAACAATGCGGTACCAGAGAAGCTTTGGGCTGGAAAAGATGTAGATGTCAGTCATCTGAAAATCTTTGGTTGTTTGGCGTATAGATTGTTACCAAAACAAAAGAGACGCAAACTAGACATGAAGACGGAACCGATGATTTTTATTGGATATCCAGATAATCAGAAGGGTTATCGTCTGATGAATCCTAAGACCGGTAAAGTGACAACTGCGACAGATGTTAAATTTCTGGAAAACGTCTTTCTCCAAAAAGAAAACGTGAACAATTCGGAAGTTGTCATTAACCTGAATACAGATTCTGTTCCTTCCAGTTTACCCAGCGGATCTACAAGCAGATTTGAGGAGGCTCATGGTGATGTATACCGTACTGATGCTGTAGACGTAGAATTAACGGAGGAGATACCTGAACCTGTAGAACCAGAGCGAGTACCTGACGACGTATTCACTGAAGAGGAAGTGACAATACCTGAATCAGAAAGAAGGTATCCTGTAAGAGAACGCAGACAAGTCGATCGGTATGGATGCAATGTTACGTATGCCGAGAAGAGCAATCTTCATGATGATCCATTGACTATTAATGAAGCGTTGGCGAGATCCGATGGTGACTTATGGCAAAAGGCGATAGACGATGAACTTATGTCACTAAAGGAGAACCAGACTTGGACGTTGGTGGATCTTCCAGCTGATAAAAAGCCTATTCAGTGCAAATGGGTGTTCAAAATCAAGAAAGATAGCGATGGCAAGGTAACGAAATACAAGGCTAGATTAGTAGCAAAAGGCTTCACACAGGTATGTGGTGTAGACTATACTGAGACTTATTCTCCTGTTGTTAGAAGCTCTACTCTACGATTGTTGTTCTCGCTAGCTGTTGAATACGGTTGGTTTATTGACCAATGGGATATCACGACTGCCTTTTTATATGGCAAGATTAAAGAGGACATTTACATGCTCCAACCGAAAGGAGCAGTAGTCAAAGGTCAAGAAACCAAGGTATGTAAGCTGCAACGTTCTTTGTATGGATTGAAACAAGCTTCGAATGCTTGGTTCAAGGAATTGGACGAAGAAATGTTAAACTCAGGCTTTGTACAAAAATAGAACCGTGTTTGTATCAAAAGCAGCTTAAAAATAATAAGAAGTTAATTATTGTTATTTACGTAGATGACCTTTTCATTTTTGGAAATTGTGAACAAGAAAAGCAAAAATTAAAAACCGATTTGCTTGACAAGTTTAAAGTAAAAGACTTAGGCGCGGCTAGGCATGTTTTAGGCATGAGGCTGAGGAGAGATAAAGATGTTATTTGTCTAGATCAGCAACAGTTCATTTCGGATATTTTGAGTGACTTTAACATGACAGACGCTAAGCCAGTTTCGACTCCAATGGAAGTCGGTATGAAATTAGGAAGATGCACAAATTCCCATAGCAATCTGCCATATCAAAGCTTAATAGGGTGTCTAAACTATTTGGCTTGTAATACGCGACCAGACATAGCACATGCGGTGAGTGTACTTTCACTATTTAATTCGTGTTATGATGAAATACACTTTAAATGTGCGAAACGGGTCTTAAGGTATTTGAAGGGTACGTCCAACATATGTCTTACTTTTAGGAAGTCGGGAGATTTAGACTTACGAGGTTACGTTGATGCAGATTGGGGAGGGGCACTTGATAGAAAATCTTTCACAGGATTAATTTTCAAGATAGGTAAAAATATAGTGTCATGGGAGAGTAGGAAGCAACCGACAGTATCCTTGTCCTCCACAGAGGCAGAGTACGTAGGATTGAGCCAAGCTTCGAAGGAAGCTCTTTATTTACGTAGTTTACTGAACAGTTTAACAGCTGTGGATAATAAAGCGGTAGTAATTTATAATGACAATCAGTCGGCGCATAAAATAGCAGCTAACAAAATGATGCATAATAGGACAAAGCATATAGATATCAAGTATCATTTTATTCGTGAATGTGTACTGGCTAACAAAGTTGAACTAAGGTACATGTCAACTGATAAGATGATAGCGGACATCTTAACGAAAAGTGTTCATAGCCCGAAGCTTAGAGGTTTTTTAAAGGATTTATCCCTGTCAAATTATTCCATTAAGGGGGCGATGACTAGTTAGATGTTTTGTTGTTAGGTTTTATAAGTGTTTTGTGTAATAGATAATTTTCTAAATTTAGTTTCGTTATGCATGCTTTATTTTGTTAGATTTCTTCTGTTTTTGTGGGTTTTTTGTATTCTACTTTTGAGTACAGTCGGACACAAAAGGGTTAGCGATTTATTTAATTTTATGTACCGAGTACTGACAAGTACAGAAGTAATCATACGCATGTGTAATAGATTAAGGGGGCGTATTGGAGGTCGCATATATGTATGCACTGGCCTGTATAAATATAATAATCATACTTACACATTGCTGTCACTGATTTAAAATAAGTATAGTAATGGCTTTTGTTCATACCATGTCACTTGTGTAAAAAATGTAAAACCACTAATAAATATAGCAACTATCTGAACACTGCTGCTCTCATTATTGCCTCTATTTTCCAATATTTCTCCGGATAATCTCGTTACGGATTTCATCCTTCAAAAAACTCTAAGCATAGCTTGCTCAATTGCTCGCTGAGCTGCTTTGAATCCCATCACGTATAATCTTATGTTTGATTGTAAGCATTAGTCATGATTAATTTTATTGCTTTCTATAACACACAACTAATATAATAAGTTCTACGACTATTAGATGCACAAATCATTCAATTTGAATACCTAGTTGCTTCTTTAAAGACAGTAGACTCAATCTACATAAATTTAAATTGTCTTCTGTGTCCCTAGAATTATTTATGTCACTATTTATTGTATTAACATAAATTGGACATGAGTTATTTTATTGGCCCGAATGCGTCGAGAATGCGTTGGACAAAGGTTATGATTGTAATTCAGAATCGTCATAGATCGTAAATGTAGCGTTTGTTTATTTTATATAACTACGATAATAGAAATTTAAATAAAAAGGTAATAGAATGGCTATCTACTATCTTTTAATAAAGGAACGCGTGTCGTCGGTTCGCCGCTACCAACATAAATACGCAATTACGCTGACCATGTTTCTACCATTCAATGCAAAATAAAAAAAATCCGCTGTTAGATATGCTGCAAAATATAATTTTAGTGACTCTGCGTCCAAAACAGCACTGATGATCAAGCAAACGGTTCGCGCACTGGTGTCCTACAAGACACCTGTAAGCGGCGACAAGTTCACGCGCCTTTATCACTTCTATTAACTTATTATTTAGATTTCTATGCCTACGATTGTAATGGTCCTTATACGACTGTACGTGCAGTAGAAGTCACAAGTTTAATGTGCATTTATAAAATAGTAGCTATACTGTTTGGTCGAAGTGAATGTTTTTGAAATTCCGTAACCAAAGGGTAGCACCCTTTTTAGGGTTCCGAAGTCCTACAAGGAACCCTTATAGTTTCGTCATGTCCGTCCGTCTGTCCGTCTGTCCTAATCCTTTACAGCTTAATAACTTCTACAATTATAAACATAAGTAAATGAAATTTTGTTAAGAAATAGTCTACATATAGATCTCAATTTTAAAAGAATAAAAAAATAGTTTTTACGTATTTTAGGGGTGGCGTCCATACATGTGAAATGGGGATGCAAATTTTTTTTTCGCTGCACTTTTTTTTCGTTTGGGTTATCATTGAATAGGTCTACTAAAATGAAGGTAATGTTTCATACACCACTTTTTTATCAGGTGTACCATCTGCGAAATATAGCCCGCCAAAGTGGCTTGCAATGTGTGTCCCCCCCTGCCATTTCTAAACTATCCAACGTAGAAACTTATTATCTTCCACATTGATAGACCTTTGTGAAAACTCTCTTTTAAAATTATTTTGAGTATAATGTGATTATAATTTTTTGAGTTGTAGAGAGAAAACTGAAAAATACTAAAAACGTCCTAGTTCAAAGGTCATTGACCTTAGAGAAAAATGGTAATAGCAAATAATGCTCTTTTAGCTACTTTCTATTTGAAAAAATCACAAAAAGAAACTTTGCATGAAACACTTCTAAGTTTAGCTTCTTGAATTTATCGCTAGATGGCGCTACTAACAACACGCTCTGAGTCGCGAATGCTGCCGATTATTGCAAAAACTAAAATAGCCATGATTAATATTCGATTTGATTCGTTTGTTTGTTTCGTTTGACACCTACTTAAGGAACCCTATAATACTGAGCATGGCCCGACATGCTCTTGGCCGGTTTTTTATATTATAGGATGGCGAAACGAGCTTTAGCTCTCTATTTGGCCTTTAGGCCCACCTGATGCTAAGCGGTTACCTTTGCCCATAACAACTGCATACTATCTAGACTGCTGCCTAAATGTTATTGCAAGTCAGTTCGCCAAACTGACGCATGAAGATGGAAAGTCTCACGTGATTGTAATTTCACCGGAACCCGTACCCTTCACTACGGAACACAGCAATGCAAGCATCACTGTTTGGCGGCAGAAGTACCCTATCACTAAACCTACGCCTGTCCATCCGTCTGTCACAGAAGTGTATTCTTTTAACCATATTAGGTATCCTAGAAAATTTCACAGAATGTATGTTGCGTCTGTCATGGTAAATAATAAACCCAAAGGACCTGGTGGCACGGAATCCATAGCGCACGAGCCCGACTCACACTTTTCTGTTTTATTTTTTATTTTTCCGGTGGAGAGTTATTTTTTTGGGGGAGTCCTATGCCCAAATGCGATAGGTTTCTCCGTGTCGATGACTTAAAGTCTACGTTACTATCACAGAGACGAATCGATAATGTCCTTGCGATAGGCAGCTTTGAGTTGCATAACCTTTTTTTTGTTTACGAGTGAGAGAAATCCAGAGGATACCCTTCGCCTTCGTCTGGGTTAGGCGGAGAGGTATGTCGGACTCCTCTGACTAAAACCATACGGTGGCCGACCTCAGCATAAAATAGAGGAGCTTCGGGTACACTGGTGTCCCTCTGGTGCTATGCCATTGACACGTCCCGAGAAAACACTGCTTTCCACACCACAAGAGTACGCAACCACTACGTACTGCTGTACTCCCAATGAAGGTCGCTGAATGGACGCCTCGAGTCCCCCACTCTTAGCCTACATATTGCATTAAAAGAGCCTCCACGAGTGACGATATTTAATTGATCGTCCGGCGCACCCTGAGCAGTCAGCTACGCTACCAACCTGCTGACTGGCTAATATTTTTCCCACGGCATGAGCTCATTATGTAGCTCATGTTGACACGATAGATGAAGGAGAAGCGACTACGATCTCCAAGGGTCCTCTGCCCTGCCAGTACATGGCAACAGGGGATGCGCTGAAACATCGTTCAGTTCACTGACAACATTAGATTGCGTGAAACTAGGTTTTCCTAAGATATTTAGTACATAACCAGCCCATTACTGTCCTACTGCTGGTCACGGAATTCTTCTCAGAATGAGAATGAGAAGGTTTTAGGTTTTAAGGCTGGTTTTCCACCAAGGATGTGCGAGGTAGCTAGGTGGCGCGAGGATGTGTAGCGGCGTTGTGAAATGGTGTGATGGTTTCCACCAAAGCTGTGCGAGGAGATTGCGCGGTGCGAGGATGCGTAGCGAATCTGTGAAACGGTGTGTAGCTGAGTGGTGCGAGGATACGTAGCGGACTCTTTATAGCTGTGGCACCTGCAGCCTGGCAACTGCAGCAGTCATGGCACGGGAGGTAAAAGATCACTCTATTAGAATACTCTCCGACAGCATGGCGGTTCTACTGGCTCTCAACAGTTGTACTGTCAACTCTGGGCTCATCTACGAATGCCACCAGAAATTAAATCAGGTAGGCAGCTCCAACAATATAACCCTACAATGGATTAAAGGTCATAGTGGTTCTAGAGGCAATGACGCAGCGGATGAACTCGCTAGGAGGGGATCGAGTACAGACGCGGTAGGACCTGAACCCATAATACCTCTCCCTTTCGGTCATTTACGTACTCTGGTAAGGAAACGCACTAGAGACAAACACAACTACTCCTGGATAAACCACGAGGTATGCAGACAGGCTAAGGAAGCACTCCCCGTCATCGACGGTAAGATCACCAAACAGCTCCTCCGGCTGTCAAAACAACACCTACGTACGGTGACAGCCGCCTACACCGGACACGGTTCATTTAACAAACACCTCTTTGTCATAGGTGTGACTGACAGTCCTCTGTGCAGAGCCTGCATGGAGACAGAAGAAACAGCGGCCCACGTGCTTCTCAACTGCCCGGAGGTCGCCTCATACAGGGCTAAGTACTTCGGAGATCCGGGTACTCTCCGAGAGACAGTCAGCAACATCAAGCGTCTGCTGGCCTTCCTCGAGGAGCTGGGGTGGCTCGAGTAAACAAGTTATTCCCACCCACACGCAAAAAAAAACACGCCGAGCGTGGAGTTGCGGAAAATGGCCCGTTATACCAATACCAATACCAATAGCTGTGGCACACGTCCTTCGCACACATTCCTCGCACACGTACCTCGCACACATTCCTCGCCCGCATCTCTCGCACACATCTCTGATTTTTTTATGTTCAAATACTTAACACTCCACTAGCCTTTTTCCACCAGAGCTGCGTTACGCGAGGCTAGAAAAATCAAGTAATCCTGTTATTTTTCTTCGCGCACCGCCTCGCTACCTCGCACATCTCTGGTGGATACGCAGCCTTGACTACTAAGCTGACTTGCTACGGGTTGACGGACTATACAACGTGTATCAGAAATGCGTGGTCATATTTGAAGAATTTATTCAAGGGATGCTATCATTTCAGCCGAAAGACGTCCACTACTAAGGGATGCTATCGATCAACTTTTATTATGGGGTCAACCCTAAAATCGCGAAAAAAAAAAATCTGCTGATCCTTACATTTTGTCGAGCGACATCAATGATTTAGTAGGGAACATTTGATATTTTTTTCGCGATTTCATGGTTGGCCCTATAGTAAAAGTTGTTCTATGCTATGCCTGAATGAGCTCTTAAAATATGACCACGCATTTCTTATACACGTTGTATACACCACGAACTTTATAGAGCACTTTCAGGTGTGCTTGTTTTCCTTCATGTTTAACACAATGTTTTTATTTTAAAGCTTTATTTGAACCCATAGTTTACGGTAACATTTTTGTTTTTATTTCTAGGAATCTACATTTAATTCGGTGTAAGGGCCGCCGATGGCGGTGAAAGCCTCCTCCAAAGCCTACCACTTTTTCCTGTCTCGTTTTCCGGCAATCATTGTCAAATCGTCACTCCAGTGATAAAAAAAATCTGATCTGCACATGAAATCAAAAAGTCAGAGTTACGGGCCTGCTCCCCGATTCAGACCATTTTCGATAAACAGTTGTCGACCTTCTTCTTCTTCTTCGTGTCGATGATTCCAGTTTATTATATCATTTTGGACCAAAATGTAGCCACGTCAACAGCACTCTCAGTAGCCTCGCATAGGTCTTTGATTGTGCAGGTGGAATTGCACAGTGAGCAGGTTAAGAGGTGAGGCATCGTCTGTGGGTTGACTCCACAGTCACATTGTGACTCGTCTGTGTATCCCCATCTAACTAAATTTGACCTGCAGCGGCCCATCTGGCTTCGGAGTCGATTCAAGGTTTTCCAGATGGGCCATGGTAGTTTGTGGCCTGCTGGGAGCTCTTCTGCAGGCCCAATGTAGTCAGCAGGGGGAGGGTGTCTTTGTTGCCACAGTTCCTATCGTGCCTTATTAGGGCTGCTCCCTGTTAATGGTTGTGTTACCTTTAGAAAGCTTTTGCGGCTCTTTAATCTACATCTTGCTTTCCCGATGCCATAGAGAGGATGTCTATTGTCAGTCTCCTGTTTAGATTTTTCAATGGAGCAGGCAATTTCTCTTCTGACTGCCGGAGGGGCTATACCTGCAAGGGGATATAGTGCAGCGGGTGGTGTAGGTTTAAGGCAGCCAGTTATTATTCTACACGTTTCATTAAGGGCTGTATCTACCTCTCGGGCATGTATGGATCGATGCCACACAGGGCATGCAAATTCACCAGAAGAGAGAAAGAGCCAAGCCAGATGTCCGGAGTACAGTTCCCTTCGGGGAAATACAGGCGTGATTTTTTATTTTTGGGAATAAAAAGAAGTCACACGGTGCTAGATCAGGGCTGTAAGGAGGGTGATCCAGGAGTTTGACTGGCGTGCTGTCCAGGAAGTCCCTCGTTTTGAGTGCGGTGTGCGCAGGTGCATTGTCGTGGTGGAGCAGTAGCCCGCGGAGCCCTGTGTTTGGTCGCTTGTTGCTTATAACAGAGAAAACTTCTGGCAAACATTTGGTAGTATACCATTCGGCATTAATGCTTCTTTGATCCCGTAAGGGAATTGATACCAAGTGGCCAGTCAAATTAAAAAAGCTAGCGATCAAAATCTTACCCCCGCTTCTAGATCGCTTCACTTTGGTAGGCGTTGGCTCATTTTGAAACACCCAAACAGTCGACTGGCGCTTGGTTTCTGGGTCGTATTGATAAATCCAGGACTCATCACCTGTAACGATGTCGTAAACACGCCGAGACGAGCCTGATGATGATGATGATGTTAATTGTTAAATTATTATTTTCTTAGACTGCCTCGTTAGTCTAGTGGTCACAAGCGCGACTGCTGAGCGTGGGGTCCTGGGTTCGATTCCCGGGTCGGGCAAAGTGTTATTGGGTTTTTTCATTAGGAAATTCTCAGTAGCAGCCCGGAGTATGGATTTGTGCCCGGTTAGTGGCAATAGGCTCGCCACCTATTACATGGGACTATAACATAACTGGCGAAATGTGGGTGTACTATTACACCTCTGCCTACCCCTTCGGGGAAATACAGGCGTGATGTTATGTTATGTTGTTATGTTGTTATTATTTTCTTTATCATTATAGGTATTGTTACAAATTTTTATTTTTCGTTTCACCAAGGCATTTTATCCTTTTGTGCAACATGATAGGTACATGTCACATGTCCGTGTGGTGCCGGACTTAAAGAATAGCACCACCCTTATCTCTTCTCATGGGTGTCGTAAAAGGCGACTAAGGGATTCACCAGAGGATGGGCAGCAGCGTTCTCTGAGTTTTTAACCAACCAACTGCGATCGCCAACCCGCCTGCCAAGCGTGGCGATTATGGCATATCCCCCCCTTAATTGGGGGAGGCCTATGTCCAGTAGTGGACGTCTTTCGGCTGAAATGATGATGATGATGATGATAGGTACCTTTATAGGTATTTTATATAAAGGGACTCATTAACGATGAGTCATTAATAAATCTAAAGGTTTCTGGGTTTCTGTACATCTGTCCCGCATGTATATTGTTTTTATGTCACGAATACCAATAGTCTTACATTCATCGTGACTTTCATAAAAAAATCAGCCAAGTGCGAGTCGGACACACGTACTAAGGGTTCCGTACCACCTATTGACCTGATACTCCGTAGAAACTGATTTAATTTCTGAAAGTTCACCAACGGTGCAGTACTCTACGTTGATGTCTTTCATATTTGTATCTCTTTCTTAACCAGGTACCACCACACAATTCTGTGTTTGCCTTATATTTATAAATAATTAACTTACTGAATTTCATAAACTATAGGTAAGCACCGAACATTGCTCTTGTGAATATTTTTGGATTGAAGGACAAACTTAACTTAGCAGTCGAAAAATAGATAGTAGAATCTGGTTGTATATGTTTTTGTATTATCTATGTTTTGTGTTTATATTGTGATGTATACGATCATTGCAAAAACCAAAATCAATATTTTTCTTTCATTCTTTCTTTCAAAAAAATGTTCTCCCCTACTTTGGTCTACATCACGGTCGATGCTACAAATACAAAATTAAATATAGTATCTAATCGCAAAAGATAATTTGTTTGTGTGATATATAACTACAAATTAAAGATTTCCGCATAATTTTCTTTACTTGTAGTGTGAAACCTAGGTCAGCGGGAAGTACCAATATAGGTTTTGATGATTTAGTTTTAGTTAGTTTGTATCCTTTAATTGCGTTGACTGAGAAACTCATTTTATTTACTCCAAGGGACCATAGTTCGTATTTGATATTAAATTCAACTTGATACTTCCACCCGTTACTCATAAAAAAATCTTGACAGACAGACAGACAGACGGACTACAAAATGATCCTATAAGGGTACCGTTTTTTCCTTTTGAGTTTTGAGGTACGAAACCCTAAAAACGCTTTTTTCCAATAACTTGTAGATTTTACGTTAACCGTGTCTGGTTTACGTCTTGGTATTATATTTCCCTCAGTTGATTTTCGTTACAGTTAATAAGTAAAATGGAGTTTTTTTTAAACCTAAAGACGTACGACCATATCAACGTTGTCAAAACGAGAATACATATCATCAAAAATAGCTAGAATTATTTTTAACACGAATGCGGTATGTTACTTATCGATGGGTATTTAATGCCACTGGCACTCGATCATTCCTGTCTAAACACGAAATATCGAGAGCATTCATATCCTTGTATAAAATCGGTGTAGTGAAGCGTTTTGTGGGCGCCCCGAGTGGTCGCCCACCGCAGGGGTCCTGCATTCAGCGCCATCCCTTACTTTAATTCAATAATCGCGTATGAGACACAAACATGAGTCAACTGGCCATCGAGACCCACTAACGACCATGCGACAGACACATCATAGCTGCGGTCGATTGCTTATCTTTGACCATAGAGCACGACACATTCAGACAGCAGTATATGTATCTACCAGGCCCCTCAGAAAGTATTGCGAAAAAAAGTTTTTATATATGGGAGACTGGCCAGTTATAATGTTTTTCGAAAATATGATTATTTATAAGTAAAAATAAGTAAGTTCCAATTTCAAAATTTCCCTCCACATTTTTTGCGAGTTAATTCAAAGTATTGTGTCTCACTGAAATATGGATCTGCGCCGGGAACATTTTAGAGCTATGATTTTATACGATTTCAAGTGTCGCCTGAAACCGGATGAATCGTACGATAGACTTCAAATGGCATTCATGGATGAAGGCCCTTCCAAGGCAACCGTGTATCGTTGGTATAACGAATTCAAGCGCGGTCGACCAACTTTGGGGGATGACGAAAGAAGCGGTCGCCCTTTGACGGCTGTTACCGAAGAAAACGTGCTAGCAGTGAAAAATTTAATCCAAGACAATAGGCGAATTACATATCAGGAGATTCAACACATATTGAAGATTGGATCGGGAAGCGTTCACGAGATTCTACACAGCCATCTTCGCGTGAGGAGGATAGTATCACGCTGGGTGTCGCACAACCTCACCGATGCTCAGAAGCAGGCCCGGGTGGAATGGTGCCGTGATATGCTTAACAAATTTGAAGCAGGCTCGTCTCGGCGTGTTTACGACATCGTTACAGGTGATGAGTCCTGGATTTATCAATACGACCCAGAAACCAAGCGCCAGTCGACTGTTTGGGTGTTTCAAAATGAGCCAACGCCTACCAAAGTGAAGCGATCTAGAAGCGGGGGTAAGATTTTGATCGCTAGCTTTTTTAATTTGACTGGCCACTTGGTATCAATTCCCTTACGGGATCAAAGAAGCATTAATGCCGAATGGTATACTACCAAATGTTTGCCAGAAGTTTTCTCTGTTATAAGCAACAAGCGACCAAACACAGGGCTCCGCGGGCTACTGCTCCACCACGACAATGCACCTGCGCACACCGCACTCAAAACTAGGGACTTCCTGGACAGCACGCCAGTCAAACTCCTGGGTCACCCTCCTTACAGCCCTGATCTAGCACCGTGTGACTTCTTTTTATTCCCAAAAATAAAAAATTAGCTCAAAGGGATACAATTTTCGTCGCCGGAAGATGCGCTGGCTGCGTTCGAGCAGGCTGTAAACGAGGTGTCTGCGGCGGACTGGAAAAAGTGTTTTGAAAACTGGTTTAGGCGCATGAATCTTTGTATAGAGGCTGGTGGAAAGTACTTTGAAAAGATTTGATAAAAATATATGTACGTATAGAACAATTTTTTTTAGTTTCGCAAAACTTTCTGAGTGTCCCACGTACATATGACTCTGTAATGCAAAATGATTTACGGTGGAGACATTACAACGTCAATTGGTAGAAAGCTTAAGTGCAAATGTATATGTGTCATAGGATCGGAAAAATCGGATCTTTGCGAAAATCCTAGGATGATTGCAAAGGACCGGATAATTGGAAGATTTTCGTTACCATCCGAGCAATTTTTAGGATCATAGCAAAAATCCGGCTTATCTTAGGTTAGTCGCGGATAACCGCACACGTAATGAGCGCTGAATGGCTGATATGAACGTTATGCACTGACGAATGCGCTGATTGGCATCCTAGGATTTTCGCAAAGATTCGATTTGTTCGATTATCCTACGACATATACAAGGGGTAATCAATGTATGTTGATCAGAATTTGATTATCACTTGCTTTAACGGTGAAGGAATACATCTTCAGGAAACCTGCACATCTAAGAGTGCTTCATACAGTTCTCAATGGTGTGTGTAGTCCGCCAACCCACAGTAGGCTAGCATGAAGGACCGAGGCCTGAACCCTTACCCATACCGAGAAAAGGTCCGTGCCCAGCAGTGGGTCAATAAAGGGCTGGTTAAATTATGTACGTCCTATATTTATAAGCTTCAGCTGACATATATGCAGGCTAAACTCAGAAACACCACTATAACCATACTTGACATCAATATCTTGTAAAAGCTGCTACGTAAGTAAAGAGAGAGATAAACAAATACGTTTAAATAAAAAATAAAAAATTTAATAAGACGAGGTAACCACTTAGCTTTTCGAATAGTATACGGTTGGAAAGTTACTTCAAATAGTAAAACTATTATGAAACTGAAGTTTACGATTTAAACGAAAACCTCGGTCATTCTATTATCGTCTAGGCTCTCTGTTATCGCATAGAGCTTGTAACAGTTCGGTTGTCGGTTTACTCTGTGAATAGTTTAGCGTAATGGGGTATTGTTAGAGTGGCGCCGAGAGGCAACTAACGTCTTTCAGTAACATTACTGTAATGCCCTCCCACTCGGTGACGCTCCCCGCTGGCCCGACATCCATCGGTACCAAGTAACATATCGCTCGCCACAATCACAACTAGAAAATCATTAGGTAAACTATGAGGCATTCCGCGCATATTTCCCATCAATCAAGGAAAGAATATGTGGCCTTTAAAATAGTTGAGTAGAATTTACATATTCATGTAATAAATAAAGTTAAATAACGTTAAACTGACCACAAACAAAGAAAGCGAACGTTAATCATACACAATGTCTCTATGGTACAATACCATAATTTCATTTGATATGTTAACGATATAGCACCAACAATCTCACATTAAGCCTTTTCATCTGTCAAGCCTTAACAGCCATGGAATTGGGTTGTAATTTACGATTTTATCTCGGCGGGCACCCCGCATAGGGGCAGCGGTCAGTGTGGCCGGCGAAAAAACTTGCGCCACGGTAATAGAGGGATAATGGTCATCGGGACCGGCCACCACGCCCGGCCTGTTGTGACTTGCCAAAATAGAGTCGTAATAATGAAAGATGGCCCGCGTAAGTTGCGCGTAATTTAGTGCGATCTGGTAACGAGCGCTGGGGGCCGCTTGTAGCTGTTTGTCCGGTGGGCGCCTCTCTTGTTGTATTAAGTGGTCGGGGGTGATTCAGTTTCACTTTTGTTGGTCACTTTATGTCCGTTTCGTATTTATTGCTGACATTGGCAGTAGATAACATTGTCACTGTTAATAATAGTGGACCACTCGATTATTGTGTGAGTCACAGCGGCCGGATGATAAATGGGATACGTATATGAGTCGTCAAGGATCGAGGTCGCGTTAAGCCAGCAGTCGAGATTGATGCTTGTCGGCCGCTAGTGCCTGACAAATAGTTGGTCCAACGGAGGCATCGCAGGCCGTCTTGCCATAAATAAGGATTATGCTCGTGACCACATAGTCTTGTGGAGTGGACACAGAACACTAGAACACCCTCTGTGACGGCTCTTGGCGCCGCACAAGGCTCTTGTCAAACGTCTCCGCCGTCCGCATCGTTTGTTACTCAAGACACTTGAGAAATCCAACAGCTATAGAATAAATTGTATCGCCTTAATTTGCAGTCTTTTCGTCTCTGGCTTCTGCGGGTCGTGAATTTGCGTTACTTCGGCGTCTAAGCCCCAAATCACAAGTTAGACACAAGTTAGAAGACGGGTATCAAGTTTGGCGCGAGAAGCGCTAAGCCTTAGCTGTTTTAGGCTCGGCGACGATGTTTCAATCGTAAGTGCGCCTGAGGCTTAAGGGCTCACCCCTACTCCAGGATGCGTTGAAACGCGCGTCTAACCCTCATTTCGGTTATCCCGTTTTCACTGTCTTTACAGCCTATTTTGGTTTAACAACTAAATAAGTTACATGCTGATTAAAATATCATGATACCTATTTTACTTCCGACGTCAGCGTTTTGGATTTAAATAGCTCGAATGAACTTTCAAAGGGCTACTGTTCAAATGCTTCTAGCGTGCATCTGTTAAGTAAATTGGAAATTGACACGCTTAATAAACCTGAATAGTCAGAGTTTGGAGAAAGGGCTTAAGTTAGCGATGATAATCGCTTTGATAGCTTAGGGTTAGGGTGATCATTGTCTCACTTACACTGAATAGTTATGTACCTACCAATTTAAATGTACATGTTATGTTATATGTAGCTACATAGCGTAACGTTAAAGTCATATTCAAGTATAAAGCTTTTCATTATTTCGCTTATTTGTAATAAGTATTCAATTGTTTAAAGTTATGAGCAGCTGAAGTAAAACGTATTTAGTTTAACTGTATTACACTAGATAACAGGAAGTCGTAACATCTCATCTTACCTCCGAGCTCCGGGACGTGTGCACCCCATTTCATAATTAGGGGTCATAGTGTTATCTCGTGAAATCTCCAATTACATAGATGTGTATGGGCAGCGGGCGGACGAGGTCCAGCCTCCAAGGATTAGCCGATGGTTAGTCTTCTCACGTCGTGGCCGAGCCGGGGTTTCAATTAGAGCGACCCGCCCGGCCCGCCCGCACAAATGACAATATTGGTTTATTATAGCCTTCCATGAATATGTAACATAACTTTGTTATGAGTCAATATCGTAAACCTAAATATAAATATAATAAACGTAGCAAACAAATGTTACAGATAAATGATAATACCTCTTTGATATTACCTCCTTTCACTGACAACAGTATAAAAAGTTGACGGCGTAGGTCATAGATGGATCGCGCTCGACCCACCTTATACGCATGATATTATAACGCGTTAAATTAAAGGGTTGTTGCGGCACGTCTACGTACTGTGTCTACATATTTTTGTAACGTTTTAATCACGGATCTACATAATAATGTGGAACGGGACTTCCCGTCCATCCGACAACTTGATTGATGTGCCTTCCTAGATTTATACGCCCAAAAAGTAACACGCTACACGTCCGCAAAGCTTTTACCACACAAATATGGCATCCGTAATACCTTTGTTTTATTTTTTAATACGACCCTTTCATAATTAGCGTAATAAATTATAAAATGATAATAATACGAGGGCCATCTTGTGAAACGCTTTAATGCCGCGCGTCGGGGGGCGCCGCCGGCGACCGCATGTCAATCACTCTCCCGAATGTAGAACAATTCTTATTTCGAAAAAGAATAAAAAATGAGTATCACTTTTATTTTGTGTCCCACTTTGTTCAATGAGGTCATTGTGGGTCCGAAAGAGACAACGTATGAAATCGGTCTTGTGGTAACATCTGTGCTTTATAATAGACGCTTACGTAGGCTTCTTTTCGGGGATCGGTGCGAGCCCGGTGGGATCGCTTTAACATGATTGATCTGTTTATTTTACATTTTAAAGGAGCATTTTTACGGTTGCTTGTCAACTTAATAACAAAGTGTTTTATTTCGGGATACGTTAAGTTCAGTTTTATTGATAGGTTTCTTTTAACATTATTCATTATTATTTATTTCGTGTGACGTTTCAAGATATTTCAAAAGTTGTTTTTTGTCTATTGGCATTGATCTGGTTGGTATTGGCATGTTGAGGGATTATGAAATGATGATGAATTACAGCGACGTAAATGGAGAATAAATAAGCGCCACTGACTTATGGATTGAAAGTGGTTCTATAAATAGGTGGTTTTTTTGTGAGAGTTTGAAGTGAAGTGTGGTTGTAGGCGCCAGGGGTTAAAGAGAGTGCTACTGTGCACGGATAGTTAACATTTTAACAAAGTAAGAGGTCGGAGAATGTGTGGGCAGGGCTTTTAACGTCGCCGTCGGCGTCGGCGCGGGCGCACTGTGGCACCGCTATCATACCAGACCGACAGGTGCCGATCTACTTACTTGTTTTGAGAACTACCACTGACTCTATTAAAGTGGTCTGCGTAACCGGGTTTTAAAATATAATGAATGAGTAGTAAGAACAGGGTTTATTAATGCTTCGATACATTCATCACGACTTGGGCAACGTTTGAGGAAAATACCTTAATACCAAATTATTGTATGTATCCCTTTCACAATCTTTAGATTTCGCTCCGCATGCGTTAAAATAATAAATAATAGTAAGGGTAGGCACATCTATATGATACAAAGTGAAAGTTTAATTCGATACCTCGAGCAAAGTTCACGGTAGCTTAGCAAATAAAGCACTGGGTCCTAATTCTCGCGTTATAGAGATAAATGTCTAATTTGAGATAATCCCTAATTTTAAATCTCTACGAAAAATGTCGCCGGTAATGTCAACTACTTTGAACCACTCTTTGTATTTAAAGCACTAGGCGTAGACATATCTCTAAAGTGACATTCTGAGAATACGAAAACTTGTTTTCAATCGACATTCGCCATCTTGTTTCGACATTATGTCGAGTTAGAGATAATGTCTACGACGCGAGAATCACCCCCCTCGTGTACCGAACCAGGAGTCACAGGTTCGAATCCTACTCGTTAGTAGGGCTGCCACCTCTCCGGGTTTGACCCGGAGTACACGGGTTTGAATGGTGTATGTCCGGGCTACGGGTTAGCTTCAAATATCTCCGGGTCAGACCAGGTAGTGAGCGTGAGAATCGAGAGTCGTCCATCACGCGGCACTGATGGCCAGCTTTCGCTGCTCAACTGTACAAAAACAATCAACACTCTTTGACGAAAGCTTTCTGGGTCGACTTAAAAAAAGCTGAATATTAGTTTGTTTTTGAAAAAAAAGCGCCAGATTATTGAAAACCGCGGAAATAACAAAAGGGAAATTACCGCACCTCACATATCAAGCAGCGAGGACAAACGAGCGATGGCAATTAACATCCGGTTTTGCCTATGTGCCATAGAAAATTTAGCCATTTTAGTTCACTTTCACCATTGCTTGCTTTTGTTGCTTGGTCTGGATTATAAGAAAAAATAAAAATCCTAATATATATATATATATATCGTATATCTATCCTATGGTTTGCACAGGGGTAGGCCATTTTTTTCCATCACGGATCAAAAAAACAATAGGAAATCTAATGGGGATCAGGCTTTTTTAAACTAAATTAGATACTAGGTCTTCCTTCTAATACTCACTAATCCAGCAATTAAATGATTTCTGTTATGTTTTTTTAAACTACTTATTTTACCAAAACTTCTGGGCCTGCCTTTTTTTAAAGGTGAAAAGCAGCCCTACTCGTGATTGTGATTTTCTTTCCACATTGAAACAAGGAAAATTGAATACTTATTCTAGGTACATTAAAGTTACATAGATTAAGAAAAACAAAGTACTTAAATAAAAGTGATTATATAAAAAAAAACCGGCCAAGAGCATGTCGGGCCATGCTCAGTATTATAGGGTTCCTTAAGTAGGTGTAATTACAAACGAATGAAATCGAATATTAATCATGGCTATGCTTTTTTAGTTTTTGCAATAATCGGCAGCATTCGCGACTCAGAGCGTGTTGTTAGTAGCGACATCTAGCGATAAATTCAAGAAGCCAAATTGAAGAAGTGTGTTCAACATCACACAAAGTTACTTTTTGTGATTTTTTCAAATAGAAAGTAACTAAAGGAGCATTATTTTCTAAAATCATTGTTCTCTAAGGTCAATGACCTTTGAACTAGGACGTTTTAAGTATTTTTCAGTTTTCTCTCTATAACTCAAAAAATTATAATTACATTATACTCGAAATAATTTTAAAAGAGAGTTTTTACAAAGGTCTATCAATGTGGAAGATTATAACTTTCTACGTTGCATAGTTTAGAAATGGCAGGGGGGGGGACACATTGCAAGCCACTTTGCGCGCTATATTTCGCAGATGGTACACCTGATAAAAAAGTGGTGTATGAAACATTACCTTCATTTTAGTAGACCTATTCATTGATACCCCACACGAGGGGGTGCAGCGAAAAAAAAAATTTCATCTCCATTTCACATGTATGGACGCCACCCCTAAAATACGTAAAAACGATTTTTTTATTCTTTTAAAATTGAGATCTATATGTAGACTATTTTTTAACAAAATTTCATTTACTTATGTTTATAACTGTAGAAGTTATTAAGCTGTAAAGGATTAGGACAGACGGACAGACGGACAGACGGACAGACGGACGGACATGACGAAACTATAAGGGTTCCTTGTAGGACTTCGGAACCCTAAAAAAAACACCACTTCGTTGTTATGGGTAACCATTTAACATCAAGGAGGCCTTTAGCTCGTTTCGCCAATGCAATAAAAAAATGATTTACTTATTTAGGTACATCAAAATTCATCGAAAAAATCAGTTACAATTAACTTCGTCGAACAAATTAATAGCGGGAATCGTTTAAGACGCTGTGTTTGTATTGTGCGCGGCTCGTTAAAAAGGCAAAAAACGTTGCTCCCGCGCAGGCGAGCCCGGCTTATCGGAAGCAATTACACGTTGTTCACTTTATTAATTTCCATAACTACCCTCGCGACATCAAAGCAAGCCGCGATCGCGTGCGCCGCCCTCGCTAGCAGACGCAAGCGATGGAAAACTGCGGGTGGTTGAGGTATTAAGTAGATATGGAAAATTATTTCGATAAGGGATATCTTTGTAGATCTATATTAACGAATCCTCTAATTGTGAAGTGTAGGAAAGGGTCTTTCGTAATAACTTAATATTAGGTCAGGATTTTTGTAGAGAAAAGAATTCGCTTATGGATTTTCTTATGTACCTGTTATAGGAACTGAAAGTGAAAGGGTGCGCTTACCCAGACTTTTTCTTTCTTACACGAATAGGTATCCTAATTGAAATCATATTATCGCGCGAATGATAATTAGGACACATATTTGTCACCTGTATGTTTGATCGCGGGTTCGCATCAACAAAATTCGCGTGGACTTGCGATGGTTGCGTAGTCGCGTTGTATTAGGACGACGCTTATTGTTGTTGTTGGTTAGATTCGGTTTGGGTATATGTAACTTCACTGCGACTTGTAATCAAGCACTCATACCTAAGTGTTTGTTAATCCCGTTTCGTCTTATAACTTGCGCCAGCGCCGGTGCTACTGTTTACCGCGCTGAAACCCTTGAAGATGTTTTAACAACGCTGTCGGTCTGGCACATACACTCTTTGATGTTTAGCGACACTTCAAATACTCTGTGCTCTTCAAAACACATTCATCCTTTGAAAATTTGTATTACGTAGATAAATACTGATATACAAGAGACTATCTCTACCTTTTTTATTCTACGTGCTTTATGTAAAGTATCTCAAATAAAAGACAGGCGAATCACGGGATACGATAAATCAGTATTCCAAAACAAACAAAATTTACATGCATCGCGAGAGGTGAACAGTGGAACAGAGGAGAGACTTATCTCGCTAAAACGATTCCCACATAAATAAAGCTCATCGGATATGAAACCGTATTTACATAAGAAAAATATAAAGAGGCCTAAACGATAGGTCCATAAGGGCGTCGTATCGGGTGGGCCAGCGCTCGGGACGCCGCTCACGTCCGCGGGGAGAGCTGCGCCTTTAATAACAATACGAAATATCAGTTCGTTCCTCCGATCGCAAATCTACGTCAATAACATATCCAATAGTAGCGCTCAATTCATTTCGACATAATCTAATATAGCGGGGCACGTTTCCCGCCTAAATCTCCCGCCACATGTCGCCAAGATGGCCGACCAGGCGAAACGCGAAACTAAACAAAAAGGAGATCACGAATCGGTAATATCTTTCGAGTCCATAAAGTTAAACGTTTATTTGCAGCGATATTTTGTCCTTTTGTAGATATTGCTTTACTATGTAAGCACTGGACGTGGGTCTCCTCCCGTTGATATTTGTGGAAAATTGCCCGGAAAAAGTCAAATCAACCACCGTTGTATCTTTTTCGTTGTTACGTGAATACACAAATTTAGTCAACATTAAAACAGATTTCGCAGTAATTTCAGTCAAATTGCTGCCAATTTTCTTTAAAGAGTTATTTTGAAATCGACTTGGTTTAGCTAATTGGACCACTTTGTTGCGGTTTACGGAAACCTAGGATTAACTTAAATGACTACATCAAAGTCAATTTGTCGTTTAAAAACAAATGGCAGCGCTTCGTACCTATGTAAATGGTAAATAATTACCTACCTATGTAGTGTGTAATACCTACTTCAAGAATTTGTTTGAATAATGTTTAAAAAAATTAATTTTCATTTAATCAGCCAGCGTACTCCGAACCATTAGAATAGAATAGAATAATCTTTATTTTCAGGAAAAAATGTGGTACATAGGTTGTTATATGATAGAAGTTAGAAAAGCTCTTTAGAGCTTTGATGTTTTGTATTCGTAGCATGACATCAAATTGTGACACTTTTTGTTAATGGGGTTGTGGTATTTTAAGTTATTTTAACATTATTAATTTTATCGTATATATGTATATGTATTTTTTGCGTTTGTTTCAGTGTTCTAACAACGGTAATAAAAAGTCCTACATCGAGTTCAATTGTCAATTAAAAGATAACTAAATTTTCTTTTTTGTAACACAGCACGCTTCTCCAAAACACTTGACATTGGCAGAATTGTCAACATCGGCATAGCTTGCCAAACAAAAAATATAATAGAATAGATCAGTACATCTTTGCCAGATTATTGACACGCAAATAATGTGTCTTATTGCAACAATAAGGTTCATTTCAAAAAATTTGGCCCCAGTCATTTGGATCGACGAACTGAAAAAGGTAGCTGGAGTGTACTGGATGGGGAAGGCGGAGGTCCGAGTGTTGTAGCGCAACTTGCGAGACCTGTGTCCAGTAGTGGACTGTGATAGGCTGTTGATGATCAAAATATTTAGTGTAAAATGATAATAATAAGATACTAGATCATGCATGTAGTTTATGCGATTTTTCTGTTATATCGGGAATTGATAAAGTCGGCTTTTATCTATGTAGGTACTTGACAACTGTGCAACTTCAATATTTATGACTAGCCTATGCCCGCGACTTCGCTCGCGTGAATGTCGTTTATCGCGCATCCATCGGGAACTGTTCATTTTCCCGGGATAAAAAGTAGCCTATATGTTAGTCCGGGTTATGTTCTATCTGTATGCCAAATTTCATCAAAATCCATATAGTAGTTTTTGCCTGGAAGAATAAAAAACATCCATACATCCTCACAAACTTTCACGTTTATAATATTAGTAGGATAGTTGGAAGTAGGATAGCAGGATGTCGCCAGCGCCAGATGAAACAAATTAATTTGGAGTGCATTTTTTATTTAAATAATTGATAAACATGAATTTTAATAATACAATTCGGACGGGAAAAGTCTGGTACAATCGCAAGTTTAAGTCCAAATAAATCACAAATGAAACCTTAGCTACGAAAAGCATACATTAACGTAATTCGCTGGCGGTCGTCAGTACAAACAGTCGGACGAAATAGCTGCAATTAAGCCGGCCTTTCTAATGCATTGATTGATCAATCATCGGACGACAATCGAAGGAAGTGCTGCTTTGTCTGCGGCCCGCATTGTGTGGACGTGCCACCCGAATTGCTTTGAAGACTAGATAGGCTGTTCGGCTGGTTTTGTGCCTATTTTATTGGTTTCAGGGTTTTTGAAAGACACGTTCTAAATAACTATAATACAGGCGACAGGGTGCGGTTGTGGGTATGATACTAAAATCATGCTTCATCTCTTATCCTGTCCGTTGTACCTGCACCTTGAGCGACCTCGCGCTGCCACTGATGACGCCGTAAAAGATTTGGGCTTGCCAAGTCTATCAAAAAATCTGTTTTTCGCTGACACGAAGAAGAAAATTATTAAAGACTAGCTGTGCCGGCGACTCCGTCCGCGTGGATGTCGGAAAATAACATCGTGTCATAATTATGAACACAATATCTTCAAATATATACATATAAGCGCCTACACAGACGATTACACTATTTACCGACCATACTATATTTTGTTTTTACAACCAACCGGCTAAGGTGATGGAATTTCATGGAATTAGCCCTAAACTCCCTCATTCTGAGAAGACGCTCGTGCCCAGCAGTGGGAAGTAATTAGGCTGATTATGTTATTCTATAACACTAACCACATCTCTTCTTATGCTGAGAAGAGGCCCGTGTCCAGCAGTGGGACTGTAATGGGCTGGTAATGTTATGTTATTCTAGAATACTAATAATATCCAGTTCATTAACTCTTCTCATTTTGAGAAGAGGGCCATACCCAGTAGTGGGACAGTAATGGGTTGACTACGTTATGTTATTCTATATTTTCTAGTTTCTTAACTCGTCTCGTTTCGAGAAGAGGTCTATGCCCAGCAGTGGGGCAGTAGGTAATGAGCTGATTATGTTATGATAATCTATTACACTAACAATATCCAGTTCCTAAACTCTTCTCATTCCAAGAAGAGGGCCATGCCCAGCAGCGGGACAGTGATGGGCTATGTTATGTTATTCTATATTTTCTATAATACTAATAGAATCCAGTTGTATTTTTAGGAACCTGCAACCTGCGTCCTGCAACCAACAATCATGACCTCTACTTTGTATGCAACTTAATACAAAAGAGGGGTCAAGCTGTATCGTTGTATCTACTCAACCGATTCAGATAAAACATACCCTATATTTTAAGTTAGACTAATACCAATACAAATGCTTAGTTTCATTACGATCCGTTCAGCCGTTTTCACGTGATGAGGTAACAAACAGACAGACAGACAGACATACATTTTTTAAACGATTGATTCGTGTTCTATAGCTTCTTTCTAGTCCCCCTAGCCGGTTTTCGCGAAAAAAAACTCAATGTACAGACTTTTCGACCTTTACAGTTTTATTATAGTACTAGCTGTGCCCGCGACTCCGTCCGCGTGGATGTCGGAAAATAACATCGTGTCATAATTATGAACACAATATCTTCAAATATATACATATAAGCGCCTACACAGACGATTACACTATTTACCGACCATACTATATTTTGTTTTTACAACCAACCGGCTAAGGTGATGGAATTTCATGGAATTAGCCCTAAACTCCCTCATTCTGAGAAGACGCTCGTGCACAGCAGTGGGAAGTAGTGCCCAGCAGTGGGAAGTAATTGGGCTGATTATGTTATTCTATAACACTAACCACATCTCTTCTTATGCTGAGAAGAGGCCCGTGTCCAGCAGTGGGACTGTAATGGGCTGGTAATGTTATGTCATTCTAGAATACTAATAATATCCAGTTCATTAACTCTTCTCATTTTGAGAAGAGGGCCATACCCAGTAGTGGGACAATAATGGGTTGACTACGTTATGTTATTCTATATTTTCTAGTTTCTTAACTCTTCTCGTACCGAGAAGAGGTCCGTGCCCAGCAGTGGGGCATTAGGTAATGAGCTGATTTTGTTATGATAATCTATTACACTAACAATATCCAGTTCCTTAACTCTTCTCATTCCAAGAAGAGGGCCATGCCCAGCAGCGGGACATGTTATGTTATTCTATATTTTCTATAATACTAAAAGAATCCAGTTGTATTTTTAGGAACCTGCAACCTGCAAACAACCAACAATCTTGACCTCTACTTTGTATGCAACTTAATACAATAGAGGGGTCAAGCTGTACCGCTGGATCTACTCAACCGATTCAGATAAAACATACCCTATATTTTAAGTTAGACTAATACCAATACAAATGCTAAGTTTCATTACGATCCGTTCAGCCGTTTTCACGTGATGAGGTAACAAACAGACAGACAGACAGACAGACAGACAGACAGACATAAATTTTTTAAACGATTGATTCGTGTTCTATAGCTTATTTCTAGTCCCCCTAGCCGGTTTTCGCGAAAAAAAACTCAATGTACAGACTTTTCGACCTTTACAGTTTTATTATAGTATAATATAGTATAGATAGATAGAAGATAATGCTTGATCGTTTGTTGTAGTTTTTTGTATTTGTTTGATTGTAGTGTGAAGCAGGGTGCTCTCTATTAAAATAGTGAACTGTTGCATCACATAATAAAATGTGTTGTGTGTACATAAATAAATAAATAATGGCGGCTATAGGGGTAAATTCGATTTTCGACTATTGAGAATCAAATTAATGTTTTAATACTGCAGATACATAATACATTGAACATTTGGCACCAGATTTCTTTACCTTGAAACTGTTTAAAGTTTAAAGCTTCCACTAATTTTCTTGATAATAATGAGTAAATAATTATTTAATAATAATTATTTGTAGTATAGTACTGAAATGTATTGTACCTAAGCGCTTAAACATTGTTCTGTTTGATGTTCTATGTCGGTAATGGCAGGCTACGTCGATTGATCCGTCATTGTGGCGGAGAGTAGTGATTTCAGCAGGAATTGTTCTACCGGACTCCTGAACAAAACTCTTCGATTTGATTGAATAAAGATCACTTGAATTGAGTAAACGAAAACGTCTTCAATTTGATATTTTTGATGTATCTTGTTACTGAAAATCTTGAGTATTAATAAATAACTTATATCATCTTTGAATGCTGCTACACATTCTGAAATTTTCGTCATCTCTTCGTTTTTAGGGTTCCGTACCAAAAGGGTGCCAAACGGGACCCTATTACTCTTGCTATGCTGTCCGTCCGTCCGTCCGTCTGTCGGTCACAGGGCTGTATCTTTTAAAGGGTAATAGATAGCCGGTTGAAATTTTCTCAGAATATGTGTTGCTATGACACCTATCACGACAGATACTATAAATAAAAAAGTCTAAAACTAAAGGGGTCCTCATACAAGAAACCTCGAAAAACATGCATTTTTTTCAATGTTCTTTCGTATTCCTGATCTATCTTCAAAACGGTAATACATATAAGCGTCAAACTTGGTCTGATTATAGTGCATACTATATTGTTTAGCAACAAATAAAAAAATAGGGTAAACATAGATATATGTGGTGGTTCTGCGTAAGAAAGAGATGCAAAAATTCATATTTCACTCACGGTGCGTTGAGGTCTTTTGTTTTGATATACTCTCGTAAATTAAATCAGTTTCTATGAGGTATCAAGTTGATAGGTGCTACGGAACCCTTACCTGTGCCCTTACTGTGTGAGTCCGACTCATACTTGGCCGTTTTTTTAGCTTTGGCTGTTGGCTTGCGTTTGACCGCTACTGGTGTTATCTAAACGATCGTGTGGTTGACGATGTTTTCATATTTTGGTAGGCAGACCTCATGAAAACATCACCAACCTATATATATAATTATTACAAGTCCAAATATGTTATTTGCAAAAAAGCCCAGGTTAAGAGCACTCTAAGCGGACGAGCAAGCATGAGAAGTCAAGAATCGTAGAAGCGATGGAGGTGTGTCAGGATCGTAGCGGGTGGAAATCTAGTATTCGCCTACCACAATGGGAAACAGTTGTTCCGTGTGGTGCCGGACATAAAGAATAGCACCACCCTTATCTCTTCTCATGGGTGTCGTAAAAGACAACTAAGGGATTCACCAGAGGATGGGAAACAGCGTTCTCTGAGTATATAGCCAACCAACTGCGATCGCCAACCTGCCTGCCAAGCGTGGCGATTATGCCATATCCCCCGTTTTGGAGAGGCCTATGTCCAGTAGTGGACGTCTTTAGGCTGAAATGATGATGGTGATGAATGGGAAAGAGGCGAGATATTAAGTATATGTTTGTTATTTTGGCACATTCATTGTAACGTTGTTCTTACAGTTTTCAGATGATACGAATTTCTTTTCAAGATCAGTCAGTAGTTGCTCATCAAAACAAACTAGTTCGCTTGATCTGTAGACCAGTGAGCGTTTTCTATTAAGACCATGATATGTCACGAACTGCCATATTCTTGGGCTGTGTGAGTGATGGCGGCTGTCGGCGAGATGTAAGGGTCGTCGGTCACGTGCGGCGATTGCTATTGATTTCCATTTAATTCGGCGCGTGCTTCCACCGGCCTGCCTACTGGAGCCGCCGCCATCAACGACAAATTGCTGCTGAACCTCTGCTGCCTTCATTTCCACTGATTGAAGGGTGCTTTTGTTTTCGTGTTGCGTTCGCCGCTTTGTTTTCTTATGTTTGGATGTGGGTGGTTTTTTATTTCACATTAAGGGTCACATTGGGTGGGTTTTCATTCACATTTCGCGCTTTCTATAGGAGGCGAGCCTTTTGTGATATCCAATTAATATTAAAATTGAGTTACGAGAGGCTCCGGTCTTAATTTAAACGTTAAAATCCAGTGTTTAGAACTCAAAAATAATTGTATGAAAAATAATTCGCTCGATATCTAAATAGAACATGCTGGTTTTCCAAATTTGACTGAGCTACCGGCGATAAGTCAGTAGACACAATGTCACAAACAATAACAAGTAATTTAGTAGTCATTCCGGTAGTAAGTAGTAATTGTATTATAGTGTACAAATGATTGTATTAGATGAAATGGTCTGTCCTCAGTGTTCGAGACAATAGCGCGCGTGACTCCATCTCGCACCGTCCGCACAGCCGCCGCTATGTTGCGCTCGCGCCACTGATTGCTTAGAATTTTCTATAAACAATTCTATTCTATTTGATGACCTACACCTTGATTACCAACGTATTTTCCAGCTACCCAGAAAATTGTACAAGAACAATTTAAAATTCCGTAGGCAATTTAAAAAGTTTGCTAAATATAAACCTTTATTTGATCAATTACTTTTTGATACCCTTTTTTGCAAGAAAATTGTTTTTTTATTGAGGCCAGTAAATTTCGAGACGGCTTACGCCGCCCAAAAATTAATTGATCGGATCTCGTTTCTCAGAGGAAACAGCGCGGAAGAGTTTTAATTAGCGAGAAAAAAAGCACCACAAAACTTCCGACGTAAAAAGCGGGAGACAAGGGTGGGCGTAGCGAGGAATAAAAATCTCCCGCTCGTAATGCGGGCAACATTTGTGTGAGGAAGACGCTCAGTAATGGAAGACAAATTTCAATATAATTTGCAATACATAAGCGTGTTACTTTAATAGCCCAGAACCACCCTTCAAATTAAACGGGGCTTAAGTTTTATTTTATTTTTTCCTCGTCGGTTCGATCGTGTTGTGGGCGCGTAAGCAAGCTCCGCGGGCCACGGGGAGAGTCGCGCGACGCTCAGGCCGCCCCGAGAAAAAAAATATAATCCGACCAAATTAATTGCTCCTACAGGCAATAGTGGCGCGGCCGCGATTCGCTATAAAAACCAAATTAGTGCCCGCTTTAACCGTGAGGGGGTATTTAGTTACAAGACGTTAGTTCAAATCCCGCCATTTTCATTAACAATAAATATCCCCTTGCAGCCGCACTGAATCCTTATTGTTTTACTTTTTACACCCTTGTGTCCCGAGTGGGATATAGCGCGCGGACGACGGCGACGTCTTGTACTGAGGCTGGCTAATTTGTTCTTTTTGTTTACTTACCGGGCAAAGGTAATAAAAATTTGTGTTGCGCGAATTGTATGGACTTTAAATTTTATATAGCCGCCGGTGCCGGGGCGAGTTTTGCATTTAATTGGGAAAAATTTAGGGTCGGCGAAGCGCTTCTGTGCGGAATCTTAAACTAATTGGATGGCCGTTACAACTTTTTTGTCTTAAACTTTTACGCAATTGAAGTAGGGGTGAAAAGGGACATTACAAAAAAAATATTTTACTCTAATATCCAGTAAGTATTAGGCAACATTTTGAGCGAGGACCAGGGGGATGATTCTCGAGTCGTAGACATTATCTCGAACTCGACATAATTTCGAAACAAGAGTGCGAATGTCGATTGAAAATAAATATTCGTATTCTCAGAATGTCACGTTAGAGATATGTCTACGCCTAGCGCTCTAAATACAAAGAGTGGTTCATAGCAGTTGACATTACTGGCGACATTTATTATAGAGATTTAAAATTAAAGATTATCTCGAATTAGACATTTATCTCTATAACGCGAGAATTAGGGCCATGAAAAAAAAGTTGTTGGACCGTTATTTGGGTCGTACTATATTATAATATGTATAGATGCAGTTATCACAAAGGGGGTGAATTTGATGTGTTTTTTTAGTTCGGCGGGTGGTTAATTACAGGCGATGCAGTGAATTACAGAGCGGTGGTGATCTAAAACAATAACCTGACACCGTCATTAGTGGCCGGCCGGCAACCCGCTGCAGATTGGTGCACCTCTCTAATGTGATGATATTTATATCTTTCACATTTAATTTTGTATTTATTAGATCTGGATACCTGCGCTATGTAATTGTATCATTAAGTATGAGTTTTTTTTTACTTAAATCAAATTATTGTTGCAATTTAATGTTCGGCTATTAACCATCCTCAATCAGCCATTTCTATTTCCATGTGTAAAATTAAGGAAAACATGCGAAGATGTCGGACTAAGTTTTTACAGCGTGGTTTTTGGAAATAAGGCTGTAATCCGTATTTATCATGTTTTGAAAAAAATCCTATGGGGTTTGCATGATGGACACAGATGTGCCAAAAGAAAATTTAAAAAGTTATTCGTTGTCCTCCGATTTTGATGGGACTTGTTGCAAAATCAGATTATGATGAAATGTTTCTTCTTCCTATTCAAAAACCGACTCCAATTATTATTATTATTCGTTACAAAAACAAGAAAGGGACAATTTTTCGTAGTACACCTACAATATAATTGTGCAATATTTGCAATTGCGCAATTATATTGACCGTTTAGGGGTGAGCTTGAAAGACAAATGAAGATCGGCACGATACAATAATAATTGTGCAATATTAATATACTCGTTAAAAACAAAAAACCTGTTAAGGGCGAGCCAGACTCACGCACTAAAGGTTCCGTACCACCACACATGTCCATGTTTCTCTCCAAGTTTGACATTTCAAAATGTTACCGTTTTCAAGATGTAGTAGAGCAGAAACAAATAACGTTAAAAATGCTTTTTTTTTCAAAGTTTCATGTCCTTTGAGTTCAGATTTTTATTTAATTTTTAGTATTTGACATGATAGAGGCAACACATATTCTGTGCAAATTTCAACTGGCTACCTATTGTGTTTAAAAAGATATAGTCCTGTGAAAGACAGACGGACGGAAGAATAGACAGCATAGGCAAAGTAATAGGGTCCCGTTGGCACCCTTTGGGTACGGAACCCTAAAAACGTTAAAAGTCAAATCCTGGCACATTTTAGTTAATGAACAGATAATAAAAAAAACTTGATAATTATTATAAAAACTTTATCGCATCAAACCTACTTGGAGCTAGTCGTGAAGTCCGGAACTAATTACACGTGAGATAGATGCGAGAAGGAAATTAAATTCAGTATTAATTTTATCAATTAAGCAAATTGCTGTGGAGGAAAAACTTAATGCTCAAATAAATGTTGTAGGAGGGTGCAAATTATGGTAGGATTTATGGGTTTCCGTTTTATCTAGTAGAATTACATAAAATACATAGCTTATGATACTTTACCCCATTTTTGTTTTTAGGTCTGAAATACGAAGAATCATTGGGACACCAATTTTTTTTTTTAATGTCTAATGGGCTTACGTTTGACCGTCACCTCACCTGATGTTAAGCAATGGTGCGGTCGACGATGATAATTCACCTAATTATGTAACGCACTCATAGCATAACATAAAATAACATAAGATCATGCCTGTAATGTAATGTCAACCACATTTTGCCAGTTGTCATATGTCCCATTAATAGGGACAAGCCTATTGCCATTAACCGGGCATAAATCCAGACTCCGGGTTACTATCGAGAAATTCCCAATAAATGAAAAACAATAAGTAACACTGCCCGAGAATCGAACCCGGGACCCCACGCCTAGCACCAACGAGGCAGTCAGTACTGTAACGCACTCACAATAACGATAGCTTACATTTTGACATGACAGCAATATTCATTGAGTGTTTACTCTTGAAAATAATTCTGATCGATCAGCATTGGGCTAATGACAATTCGTAGTTTTAAATGCAAAATTTGCTATAATTTTTTTGAAATTGAGAGTTTTTAGAATTAATTAAACCTTATTAGAATGAAAATTGTGTGTTGTGTATATTTTTAACCAAGAATACTCGTAAATTCTTGTCACTTTTATTGTTGAATTTGAAATTATTTTCAAGAATAACCCCATAGTTACTGATAAGATGAATTGTTAGGACATACGGAGCAATGAACATGTTTTCGATCGCCACTCGCGATTTTAGTTACAATTTGGCAGCTGTATATTTTATGTTAACATTTTCTTTTTGAAAATGCTGTTTATCTCAACTTTAGTAGGAACCTAAGCTACTCCTGTGATTGCTTAGAGGATATAAGAAAGCCTGTCTACAATATGGCAAGCTGCCTGACCAAAAACAGGAAAATTATACAGTTTTTTCAACTTCTGTGGCAATTTTTTATTCATAATTTCCCATTTAATGTTTTATAAATGGTTTAGGTTCCGTGTGGTGCCGGAAATAAAGAATAGTACCGCACTTATCTCTTCTCATGGGTGTCGTAAAAGGCGACTAAGGGATTCATCAGAGGATGGGCAGCATGTAGCATTCTCTGAGTATTTAACCAACCAATTGCGATCACCAACACGCCTGCCAAGCGTGGCGATTATAGCATATCCCCCCCCCTTAGGGGAGGCCTATGTCCAGCAGTGGACGTCTTTCGGCTGAAATGATGAATGATGATGATCATGAAATGTTTAAGGAGGGTGCAAATGATGGTAGGAGTTGTGGGTATCCGTGTTATCTGGTAGAATTACATAGCTTATGATATAACCGCATGTAAGCTTTTAGGTCTGAAATAAGAAGAATAATTGGGATAATTGTGTAACGCACTTACACTGGACTGGCGAAATCTAGGTGTACTATAGGTACACCTCTGCCTACTCCTTTGCGGAAATACAGGCATGATATTAAGTATGTGTTTATTATATCATCATCATCCTTTCAGCCAAAAGACGTCCACTGCTCGACATAGGCCTCACCCAACTTGTCCGGGGATATGCCATAATCGCCACGCTTAGCAGGCAGGTTGGCGATCGCAGTAGGTTGGTTAAATACTCAGAGAACGCGTCGTTTATTATATATTGTCTAATTGATTAATGAAGTAATAATAATTCATTTATTTATTTGTAATTCTAATTCTAGTTTTTTATTGTAGGTAATTATAATAATGTGATATAGGTATGTATGTATGACGTCAAACTTATTCCTTGCCTGAAATAAAGTTTTTTTTTTCTTTTTTTTATATGTATGTTTTATATGCAGTGATTGAAGTCTGCTTAGGAAAGCTTTCATTACCGTGATTTTGTTCATGGACCTGATAAAACATATACGCCAGCATTATTTACATGACGGCCTCTGTGGTCTAGTGGTTCGAGTGTCGGACTGCTGATAACGAGGTCGTGGGTTCGATTCCCACAGGACACAAATATTTGTGTGATGAACATAAGTGTTTGTGTTGGTCTGGGTGTGTTGCTTATGTATTATAAGTATGTATTTACAAAAAAAAAAGTATATAAGTATTATATCCATTGTCTAGTACTCATACCACAAGCTCTGCTTAGTTTGGGACTAGATGGTGCTGTGTAAAAATGCCCCAAAGATATTTATTTATTTATTATTATTTACATTCACAGCGATCGATATCAATACAATATTTCTACACCAACAGTCTAAAACCATACCGATTAAAGTCTATTTTTATCTCTTAAATATAATTCTAAAACAGCTCAAATTACACGATCGATGTACTCTGAAAACATAATAACTGTCCGCGTGATGTTTTAAACACATTGTTTGTGTTCATCATTATTATAGGGCTGAAAAGCCGCCATACGAATATCGTAATTATTATATTAAAATTACCGACGATTGCAGGAAACATGTTATTTAACGTAGGACGATAAGATCTTATCGGTTGATCCTAATACCCGATGTGTGGATATTATCGTGCTACCTGACGAAATCACCCCGATATTCGGTGGATATTCGACACATGGCCGCTATTACGCTTTTATGTACAGGCTGTAGTTTTAAATATTGATAATTTTTTTTAAATGTTTTGTAATAATTACAATTTTCAGCAAAATAATGTTGTTATGAATATTTTCTGATGATTATTTTATAGAAGTTTTACGTTTTTAATGGTTACGATACGTAACTGAAACTTTCGAAAATAATAATTGCCAGCCGACAGAAGTGAAGACTTAAAACTGTCACATTAGCTTGTCGCATGTCGATGACGTAGGGAATGATGACCTCATAAGTTTTGCCGCTACCAAAAATCGCTCAACGCGGATAAGAAGTACTCACTTCAAAAAATGCGTTTTTCTCGAAGTTTCCTTCCGTAATTTATAGCATGTCATGGTTTATTGTAATGCATAAACTTAGGTTATTATTGACATTCTCAGGCTCATGTTAGATTGCAGGGTAGACAAAACTACAATTAAAAGTTTTACTTATCAGATGAACTGTAATGTTCTTCCCATTAAAACAGTGATATTTCAGTATTATGAAAACAGTGGGTGCAATAAAAGAGCCTCCACAAGTGACGATATTTAATGGATGGTCCGGCGCACCCTGGGCAGTCAGCCCAACTACCAACCTGCTGACTGGCTAACTTTTTTCCACTGTCGACACGATAGAAGAAGAAGAAGTATTGTGAAACTTGTAACCAATCAGCAATAATATCGTAGCATCGTAGCGTCTTACCATAACTCTCGCATCATTGAAGCTTTTGCAATATGGTATCTACCTAAGGATTAGTGAGGGAAACCCTTCAGTTAACTCGCACAACAAGCGCAAGATAAAATCCTACTAATATTATAAATGCAAAAGAATGGATCTTTGTTTGTTTGTTGGTCCAACTACGCTAAAATGGCTGAAAGGGTTAGGATGAGATTTGGCATACAGGTAGACCATGTCATGGATTAAATATAGGAAACATTTTACTAATACACCAATAGAGCGAAGCTGCGAGCGTCAGCTAGTATGTGTATATTTTATTTTTAGGTGAACATATAGAATGTCAGATTTATCTTTGCGTGCTAAAAGTTTGATGTAAGAAAAGTAATCATTATTCTTGTTTAGAGCTAATTGCGAATAAAGTCTTTCAGAATCTTTTTTCTCAGATGTGATTATATTGCAACAATCTCATTAAGAATCGCACGTACTAAAATATTGTCTACCTATTATATTCGGATTTAGGCTCTATAGTAGTTGATGTATTTTTGAGGTATGCTACAAATGGGTACAAATAAATTGTTTTATGAAATTAAAATATAATAAATCAGTAGTAGTATCTACCTATATATTATTTATAGTATTATTAGCTAGTACTGTAAATAATATAAATAATAAATAAATAAATTCTTTATTGACATAAAACTGGTACAAACATAGTATGACCCTGACTCCAGAGCTAGGCATTATACCTGTGTTTCAGGAGTCAGTGACTTCATCCTGCTAAGTTACAATTTGCAAGGTTTTAGGCAACAAATATATAATATTAAATTAAAGTTTAAGTGAAGAAGAATTCAGAAAACCTAAATTCTAAGTTGTTGTTGTAAAGTGCCTTGTGAGAGTGTGTTATGTTTGTGTGGGGTGTGTGAGAGTGTGTAATGCTTGTGTGAGGAGTGTGTGCGTGTGTGGGGTATATTTGTACGTGAGTGAATACCAAGAATGTTTCAATGTACCTATTTCTATTGCAGTACAATTTCAGTTGCATCGTAGTCCTGTGCTAGTAGCCAGATCTTAACTTTTTTATTTGTATCGTGACTTGTAAGGGGATTTATATCAAGGTTCATGTTGATTTTATTGTATAAAAAATTTGCTAGATATACGTGTTGACGTCTAGCAGATGCCGTGTGGAATTTCAAGGGTAAGCAAACGTTTCTTATGGTGCGCTTCTTCTTGTTTTCTTTATTATAGGGTGTAATACTGTGTTTCTTAAAGTAAGTAAATAAAGTAGGTTTAATTTATGTTGTACACTTGTTTCTGTCCTCTACATTCAACATCTCTCTATCGCTCTAAGGTTTGCTGTTAGAAAACTCAGTTCTGAGTTAAGCTCGCCGATGTACATAAACTTTCCTACTGTAATCTAAATGTATATTTGTGTGTACAATAAAGAATAAGAATAAGAAAATCCGCTTTTTCTCATCATGTAAAACAAATTGATGTATCAGTTCTATATTTATCTTAATAAAATTTCGTAGCAGCAGCAAATTATAAATTGCGAAAACTGGTAAAACCAAAATGCTTTACCAGTACCACACCATGGTACCTACATACCAGAGACTAGACAGCTTTATAACAAGTAGTAGAAAATAGTGAACACGCCCTACATAGCATTATTACGAGACAATGCGGTCTGTTTGTCTATCACGATAATCTGTGGACTGCTCATTTCAATTCCGTGTTGTGTAAACGCCCTAATGGACTCTGGTAATGTGACACGCTTGACGATTTTACTCACAAATTGTTGTACGAAACTCTATTACAATCTAATGACAGTCACCGTCTAATTGCAAGGTTATTACGTTTTGTTGTGCACGCGGCTTAATGATAGCACTGGGTAATTATTGAGCGAGGTGAAACCCTGAAGATGTGTCGAATTGAATCGTTGGCGCGGTAATGACGGGGCGCGGGCGACTGCCGGATGCCGCCGTATTAACCAACTATCAATGGCCGCATAAGATTAATTTTTAATTGTCTTCACCCCCGGGCTACGTTTAAACTCGATACACATTCTTTATATACGTAAATTGCAGTATATCTTGTATTTTAATAAGTAGCTGTGTGATTGATATTTATTTGCAACTGTATATCCTTATAGCATGCTATTAGTAGCGGTTATAAAATTCACTGTATTAATTCAATATATAAAAACAGATTGATTGATACATTTTGTAATTACATACAATGACTTTTAAATGATGGGACTACTGTTTGTAATTATGATCATAATATTCAATCTGCAAGGTAGTTTATTCTGAAAGTTTGATTTTCTCTGTCACGAAATATGGGTTATAAAATATAAACAACATCAATCTTTTCTTATTAACTATTTTTACCAAAATGCTATAAAAATCATGCAAGTAAAATAGCCAGCGACATCCTTCTTGATCCTATTAATATTAAAAATGCGAAAGTATGGATGTTTGTTTATCTGTCCTTCAATCACGCTAAAACAGCTAAATGGATTTGGATAAAAATTAGCATACAGTTAGACCATAACCTGGATTATTATATAGGCTACTTTTTATGGGTGCCGTCTGTTGGGACAGGTCAGCTCCTAATGCTCCTATATACTATGGCAACTCTTTTTAGGTTTATCTGTAAAGGCAATATTCTCACTTTTAAACTCTTGTTTATTTCTGACATTAACCTACATTATACTCCCATTATTTGAATGAATTAGATGTAATAAACAACCTATTTAAAAAAGAGTATATCCATGGAGTATCTAGCGTTTCTTCTCCATAGGACCCACAATTTGGAACCGTGCAACTAGAGCCTGACGTCTAAAAAGTGCCTGTAATTACATTTATTTGAATTAAAAAACTTTTGAATTTGAATTTATCCCGAAAAGATACACAGTTTCTGAGGGAAGCGCGATAACATATTTCTATGATAAACCAAATACGCGGGCGCAGCTGCGGGAAAAGGCTAGTCATGTAAAAATAAAACGCCATCATTAACTACATGTAAGTGGAACAAAAAGTCGATACAGAGCTGTCACGACTGTCATCAGGCGTCACCACCATGAAATATGGAAACGCAGTAATTCAACGTATCACTACAATCTCGCCCAACATCTAGAGCGAACGAGTGAGTGAGTGAGCGACGAACAGATTTCGTGAATAATTTACCAGACAATGGACTGTCAACTCTTTTATTGTATTATTCCAGTATTGTCGTGTTCGTCACGAGAAAGTGGCATTTGTCCGTAATAACGCTTTTAAAATGAGTTTGCGTAAGCTTTGTGAAAGCATAATGACTGGCGAATATAATCGCTGTTCTGTTAGAGACAATGTCTGGAGGACGAGCTGAAAGTTACAGAAATGTTCTTTAAACTTTGAGTTTAATTCTTAGCAAAACTTAGATCCCTTAAACAAGAAACTGTTTTAAAGAAAAAATTTAAAGCGTATTCACGATGATATTTTAAAAAGTACAGATATATTGTTGCGGGCGCAATCTGAAGACTTGAAAACGTCCTAATTGGGACGTTTTGCTACTAGTCTCCGACAAGCATGGCGCCTAGCGTGACGTGTGAGAAAAAAATTGCAAAAATGCCGTCATATGTGTGCAGAAAGTGTACTAATTATGACGCAAAACTAATTTAAAGTAAATAACTTACTTACTTTGCACTAGTTTGTGTGTATTGTGCTGCCGCTGCGTATACGGAACATATTTTTCGTTGATTTTGTTAGGGTATGACATATCTATACTTTAAAATTTCATTGCGTATTTACAATAAAATTTTCTCAGTAGTCTTGAAGTAGAATCTATCTATTTTTTGTGATGGCTAAAAATAGTACATTACTATCGAGGCCCGAAAAAAAGCAATTGAGGGCCAAGTAATATTGGAAGGACGTCCTTTTTAACTAAACGAGGCCGTTAATTGCTATTTCGGCAGAGGCTTGTATAGTAATTTTCTCCCATTTGTGAGAAATTAATTCAACATTATCTAATCTAATTTTTATCCGCGCCAATTTGTCCACAAGCTTTTCTTGTTCTATTTTCAAACTTTTGAAAAAAATATGCGCATTCAGCCTTTATAATGATATAATATCGTGGACCTACTGAAAAACACCTAATAAAATAAACATCAAAAGTGTGTACTTAAAAAACCTCTCTAGTAAGATTTAAAATAATATACTGTTAAGCAATTTATATTATTGTCGTGTTGAAAATTGCTGGCGTGTTATTTTGTTGCGTACGGAAAAGAGCCGATTGATGTATTTTTTTTTAAAATAATGAAGTAATTTTGAGCAAGTGAGAGAAAAGTTCATTTTTTTTAAGAGATATTTTTTCTATTCCTAAAGTATAAGTACTATTTAAGTCTAATTTCCCTTGGATGCAAATGAAAGACGGCCGTCATTCCACTTATAAACAAGTGCAGAGCTGCAACTCGATCGCTAATTGCAGAAAAACGGAACACGGCAATTAGGTGGAAAAACGTTAAGTTACGTATAATGAAGATGATGAAGAAATAGATAAGAAACAATGTGTGAACACTAAAAATCTAGTCAACACTAACTTATCTTAAAATTAACGGAAAGATCTCTGTCGTGCTTAGAAAAATTGATTGACAAGATCTCTTTTTTAGGGTTCCGTACCCAAAGGGTGCCAAACAGGACCCTATTACGCTCTCTCTCGCTACGCTGTCCATCCGTCCATCTGTCTGTCACAGAGCTGTATCTTTTGAACGGTAATATATAGCTTCTTCTATCGTGTCGACATGAGCTACATAATGATAACAGCTCATGCCGTGTGGAAAAGATTAGCCAGTCAGCAGGTTGGTGGCGGGGCTGACTGCCCAGGGCAGGACTGTTATATAGCTGATTTAATTTTTCTCAGAATATGTATTGCTATGACTCCTATGACGGCAAATACTAAAAATAAAAAAAAGTCTAAAACTAAAGGGGATACAAGAAACCTCGAAAAACATGAATTTTTTCAACGTTTTTGTTCCTGCTTTAACTTCAAAACGGTAATATATACCAGCGTCAAACTTGGTCTGATTATAGTGCATACTATGAAGTTTAGCAACAAATACTAAAAATAGAGCATACATACACATAATTATGTGGTGTTATATATCTGCGTAAGAAAGAGATGCGACAACCAACTGCGATCGCCAACCCGCCTGCCAAGCGTTGTGATTATCCTACATTGGGGGAGGCCTTTGTCCAGCAGTGGACGTTTTTCGGCTGAAATGATGATGATGATGAAGAAAGAGATGCAAAAATTCATATTTTACACACGGTGCGTTGATGGCTTTTGATGAACTCTCGTAAATTAAATCAGATTCTATGGGGTATCAGGTCAATGGGTGGTACGGAACTCTTACTGCGTGAGTCCGTTTTGCACTTGGCTTTTTTCATGACGCGTTTGAACTAAAACATTGCCGTTTCCAAAATCTTACATAATATATCAATACTGCATTTACGAACGGCCAAAATTAATATCCAATCTATCCACGATTTACCCTACTAGAGATAGAAATTTGATATATTTTGTATGAAGCTTATGTCAAATTCTGATATGAATTATGACAATCTCTAGTGGGCAAATCGTGGGTAGATTGCTACGAATAGTGTAGTAGCTTCTTAAATCGTTGGTAGATTGGATATTAATTTTGGCCGTCAAGGTTTGTACCTTTAAGGTTTGTTTGTTTATTCTTGTGAATATCTGTAAAGTCCACCGAAGCGGATTTGTTTGTCGTTCGACGCCGGCGCGCGGCGCTCGGTGTGGTGTAAACCTCGACCTCTTATTTTTGCCGCGTCGCCTGAGACGGACCCGGATTGATTTACGGGGCCAAGTGACTCGCCCCAACCCGACCCCGGCTTACTCCTAACTAAGCTTTATTCTGGGATTACGCAAAACACACGCCACCAATCGCTGTGACGTGTGCCGAATTGAGAACAGCTCGTCGCAAGGGTTGACTTCTGATAGGTATACAACATGTTATTTTAATAACTCAAAACCTCAGACATCTCAAGTAATTTTTTTCGTTTGATTTGATTTGTAATAAATTGATATGGTGAGGTCCTGGGTTCGATTCCCGGGTTGGGAAAAGTGTTATTGGGTTTTTTCTTTAGGAAATTCTCAGTAGCAGCCCGGAGTCTCGGTTTGTGCCCGGTTGATGGCAATAGGCTCACCCCCTATTACATGGGACTATTACACCTCTCCCTACCCATTCGGGGAAATACAAGCGTGATGTTATGTTATGTTATGTTATGTTAAATTGATATGGCAAGTAATTACTTATTTTTATTAATTATTGTAGAATATATTGGTAATTTTTAATGTCATACTTATTCTAATAGACGCACCCCGCTCGTCCCACAGTGCACTCCATGCGGCTTTTTCAAAGAATAATAATATGACGTGTTCTGTTTACCTACGTAGACGTCAGTCTTGTTACTCAGCGTCGCGTCGTATGAAACTTTTAGACTTGGATAACACAATTTCTTTTTTTGGGAAAAAATTAACCTATATTAAAAAGTATTGTAAACCATTCTATGTTTGGTTCTGAACAAACTAGTTTCAGGTTTTGAGTTATTTCAATAACACGTTGTATACTGTATAAGAGGTTAAATACATTTTTGGAAAGTTTATCTTCGTTCATTTTTTATGATCATCTAATGTCACGGTTTCATTTATTTTACCAAGTAGTAAAAATAATGTATACGTGTAATAACATCGTTAATGACTAAGATTTTATTTCCCACACTTAGCTTTATGCAAACAGCAAAGAAATGAATATTTATGAAGAAAGAGATAAACTCATTTATGGCATAATTTAAGCCACTTTCGAAAATAACATCGATTGGTCAGATCAGGCGGGACTTTAATAAATCCCGGTTTTCTGTTTAAGTTATTACACCTATTAAACGCAAAGTAAGAAGACACGTTCGCCATTAAGGCAGTCTCAAGCAGCGCGCCGGCTGAAGCGCGGGATATTATCGCGCCGCTTGTTGCCCGCGTAAAATAATAATGGCCGAACTTCCGGTGCCGGCGGCGCGGAAAACTTAAGCGAAAAAGGCGGGAAACGCCCCCGGCCGTCGCCGCTAACTTTGTTAACCGCTCGGATGTGACGTCACTTAATTTATTAACACATCCCTACCTCCGCCGAGAGGTAATTCTTGGTTTTTACGACACTTTTCCACTTCTCACTCAACGTGCTACAATTTCGTAGAGCCGCCGCTCGCCGTCCGTAGGCGAATAGTTTTTGTTGACTAAACATTTAATATTATAATAGAATTTTAACTATTTCATCTGTTATACACTGATTTCTATCTGTTATTTCTGATTCTAATAAAAATAATTTCAGTTTCTACAAATAAAATTTAGGTTCAGGTTAAGTAGAAATAGAGAAAAGTGAGTATGTAGTATTAGGTTTTTAAAGGCCATGCGTGTCATTAAAAACAACGTAGTTATAACAAGATATATATGGCACTTAAGTAATATAGGTTGCTGCCTGGTTACTGCAAGTAACCTAATAGAATCATCATCCTCCGAGCCTTTTCCCAATTATATTGGGGTCGGCTTCCAGTCTAGCCAGATGCGGCTGAACATCAGTATTTTACACGGAGCGACTGCCATCAGACCCCCGCAACCCAATTACTGGGTAATACTGACATTCGGAGGTTAGACCTGTTGTCAGACTTTCAGGCTTCTGACTACCCGTAACGAATGCCATAGATATTCGTATGACAACCGGGACGGACAGCTTAACGTGCTCTCCGAGGCACGGAGGGGTCTCGATGTGTAACGAAACGATCACCCATCCACAGACTGACCGCGGCAAGTGCAGCTTAACCTTGCAGATCGTACAATCCGCGCAGTCGTTGCATCGCTACAAATAGAATAGTCATAGAATTACTAAAACTATATTATATGCTAATAACGACAGGAGAGAACATCACAAAATACATTAATAATTTGTTGTTGGAAATATTTAAATTAAGATGTTACCTACTTTTGTTTACATGTCTTAGTATCTACTAATTAAGATATTTAAATATAAATGTTTATTTAATATTCAATTTAGTAATGACATTATTAAGATTAGAACTTGTAATGTTTTAAATATTATAATTTATAGCTTACGGATCAAAAGGTTAATAACGTTATTGGAATATTTTATCGGGCGCTTCTTTTGTCATCCTTTTAATTATGATAAGAAGCTGTACGTGGGACACTCAGAAAGTTTTGCGAAACTAAAAAAAATTGTTCTATACGTACATATATTTTTATCAAATCTTTTCAAAGTACTTTCCACCAGCCTCTATACAAAGATTCATGCGCCTAAACCAGTTATCAAAACACTTTTTCCAGTCCGCCGCAGACACCTCGTTTACAGCCTGCTCGAACGCAGCCAGCGCATCTTCCGGCGACGAAAATTGTATCCCTTTGAGCTGATTTTTTATTTTTGGGAATAAAAAGAAGTCACACGGTGCTAGATCAGGGCTGTAAGGAGGGTGACCCAGGAGTTTGACTGGCGTGCTGTCCAGGAAGTCCCTCGTTTTGAGTGCGGTGTGCGCAGGTGCATTGTCGTGGTGGAGCAGTAGCCCGTGGAGCCCTGTGTTTGGTCGCTTGTTGCTTATAACAGAGAAAACTTCTGGCAAACATTTGGTAGTATACCATTCGGCATTAATGCTTCTTTGATCCCGTAAGGGAATTGATACCAAGTGGCCAGTCAAATTAAAAAAGCTAGCGATCAAAATCTTACCCCCGCTTCTAGATCGCTTCACTTTGGTAGGCGTTGGCTCATTTTGAAACACCCAAACAGTCGACTGGCGCTTGGTTTCTGGGTCGTATTGATAAATCCAGGACTCATCACCTGTAACGATATCGTAAACACGCCGAGACGAGCCTGCTTCAAATTTGTTAAGCATATCACGGCACCATTCCACCCGGGCCTGCTTCTGAGCATCGGTGAGGTTGTGCGGCACCCAGCGTGATACTATCCTCCTCACGCGAAGATGGCTGTGTAGAATCTCGTGAACGCTTCCCGATCCAATCTTCAATATGTGTTGAATCTCCTGATATGTAATTCGCCTATTGTCTTGGATTAAATTTTTCACTGCTAGCACGTTTTCTTCGGTAACAGCCGTCAAAGGGCGACCGCTTCTTTCGTCATCCCCCAAAGTTGGTCGACCGCGCTTGAATTCGTTATACCAACGATACACGGTTGCCTTGGAAGGGCCTTCATCCATGAATGCCATTTGAAGTCTATCGTACGATTCATCCGGTTTCAGGCGACACTTGAAATCGTATAAAATCATAGCTCTAAAATGTTCCCGGCGCAGATCCATATTTCAGTGAGACACAATACTTTGAATTTTTTTTTTTTTTTTTTGTTAGCCTGTACTGTCCCACTGCTGGGCAAAGGCCTCCCTCAATTCCTTCCATCTTCACTTTGAATTAACTCGCAAAAAATGTGGAGGGAAATTTTGAAATTGGAACTTACTTATTTTTACTTATAAATAATCATATTTTCGAAAAACATTATAACTGGCCAGTCTCCCATATATAAAAACTTTTTTTCGCAATACTTTCTGAGGGGCCTGGTATATCGTTTAAGATATAAATGTGTATTTGAGGTGATATTTTGAAATAAGGTGTAAATGTATTTTTAATCTTTTGTATTGCATATTTTTTACACGACTGCCCAAAAAAAAGAGTGTAATGTTTTACTCAGTGTCCACAAACGTAGCGTCCGTCGATAACGGCAAGTAAAACATAAAAAACGGCAAAGTGTGAGTTGGACTCACGCAGTAAGGGTTCCGTACCACCCATCGTGCATCAGCCTGATACCCCATAGAAACTGATTTAATTTACGAGAGTTCGTCAAAAGACATCAACGTACCGTGCGCGAAATGTCAATTTTTGCATCGCTTTCTTACGCAGGTACCACCACATATGTCTATGTTTGCCCTATTTTTAGTATTTTTTGCTAAACTACATAGTAAGTAGTATGATAGTATGCACTATAAACAGACCAAGTTTGACGCTGGAATATATTACCGTTTTGAAGATAGAGCAGGAACAATCGAGGTTTCTTGTATGGTATGTGGTGGTGGTATCCCCTTTGTTTTAAGACTTTTTTTATTTTTAAGTATTTGTCGTGATAGGCACCATAGTAACACATATTCTATGAAAATTTCAAATGGTTATCTATTTCCATTACAAAGATACAGCTGTGTGACAGACAGACGGACGGACGGACGGACGGACAGCGTAGCGAGAGTTAGGGTCCCGTTAGCACCCTTTGGGTACGGAACCTTAAAAACAACGTTCCAAAAAAAACATAGCCGACGGAAAATCAATAATCGAAACCGCACAGAGAGCACTCGAATAAATACACACCGACTATCCAATAAAACACGTGAATCGTTTACAATTAAAGCTTTAAATCGGCAATAGGTGTTGCCATAAATCGGACGAGAAAACAATCAGCGAGGCAGCGTCGTTCGCAATTAGCGCTGCGCGGCTCGATAAATTTGCATTAATGCTTTCGAAAAATCCGAGCGGCAATAATTTTCGCGTGCCATGTGTTGTATAGTGCGCGCCTACCCCTACCTACTTTTTCAGTGCGGCCGCTGCCAAACGGACTCGAAGCTACTTTTTTCAGCGAACAGATTTACTTCGTTCACCTGTAGTTTTGGATATCTGTCGTGTTTCTCTTACGGCCAAAATTAATATCCTATCTATCCACGATTTGCCCTACTAGAGATAGAAATTGGACATAAGCTCCATACAAAATATGTCAAATTTCAATCTCTACTAGGATAAATCGTGGGTGTTTTGGCATATTGAATTGTTTCGTAAACTATGATATGTATTTACTTGCTATAATTATTTAAAGTAGTAAATACTTATACCGTTAACTTACATTATTTAAGTTTAATTTTGAAGAAAGTTGATTACGAGAAAACTAAGGGATTAATTAAATTATTCTTATACAATCTCTACTTTAAGTAATTTTAGCAGTAAGCAATTTAATTAATTATTGATTAGAATGTACATCAATTATTTCTGCTACTTAACAAAAGACCCTTTCTAAGATGAAATAGGTAGAAAACCATTAAATGTGGAACAGTATTAAATCGCAACCCTTATTCTAACATCGAACACAATCGAGGCGCGAGGCCTGCGAATCTCGGATGGACATATTTCCACGTTGGCAATTCACGCGTATCCGCGCTTGATTTACGCAACGCCCCCCGCCTCGGTGCACTTTACACTTTTGCAGCTCCGCGCGCACCAACGCCTATTCATTGATATTCGCCGCGACACACTCCACACATTTTTATACACATTTACCGATAAACAATTTTAGAGAGAAACAGTTTTCGCACAATAAAATTTAGTATGAAACACCCAAAAATCTGGTCGGACTGCTTTCGGCTACTCTTTGACATACAAAGCAGGATTAAATTCACATAGGTATTTAGTTTATTGAGTCTTACTTTATAGAGTGTCTCATCACTATGCTACATTTTTTTCATACGTATATAACAGTAGAAGTAGTACAACTACTACTACTACTTAGTAGTTATTTAAGAAATTATTGTAATCTTGTTGTGCAATAAAGAGGATTATTATTATTATTAAATAACCTCACACGGAGAGAAAGTATTGTTAATATTGAAAATAGGAAATTTTACTTGAAGAAGACTTGATTTTATTTTTTAAAGCAAATAATACTGCATTCAGGGATTTCTCAAAAGGGTCGTCCCTGAACCGAACCTTCAAGAATGCCAAAAAATATCACTCTGTATTTTTATGCCACCAATTGATAGACTCTATAATAAGGATTAAATCACTCCAACAAACATTGTGTCCTAGATTGAAGGAAGACCCACGAAATTTAATATAGCATAACTACATTTCAATAAATATGATACCAAGGCAGCAAAAAACACCTTATTTTATTTGTTGTTTGAGCATATTTCATGGATTTCCTTCAATTTTAGACACTATTTTTGCTGGGCAGATTTTATCCTAACAAGAACATGACCTGAACCTATCAAGATCTGTCAACAGAAGCCATAAAATACAGGATGGCGATTGGGTTAGTTTGATTCCCCCAGCTCAGGCAAGAGAATTTTCAATAATCTATGAATGCATAGCATAGAATTTCTTAATATTAAATTTTTTATGAAGATTCCTTTAAGTAAAATTTCATATTTCCAACATTTAAAGTGTTTTCTTACATGAAGCATAGCCATGGGACACCCTGTAAATACAATTAGTAGATTTTTAATAAGACATTTACAGAACGGTGTTTTTATCGTGGTATTTTTTTTGTTTTAATCAACCGAAACTATCGGATTTAGCTAAAATGGTGTTCAATCGTGCGTAGGCGGCGAAATCAATTTAGCATGCTAATAAGCGAGTCCCCCGGAGAGATAATGAGTCTTATAAGTCTCGGCGCCCACCTCTCGGTGCACACATCACGCGTGAAGATAACTGGTTTGTTAATAACCACTGCTTGACGATTAAATACTCTATGAATTTAACGCGAAACTCAGTTTACATAAAACGGACGGTTTGTACGACTAGTGTTGTACTTTACGTCTTTTTAATAGTGTATTTATTTAAAGTAAGATTTTATAGATTTGTTTCAAGTTAATGGTGAAGGGGAGTGGTGCAGGAGTGTGGTTGTCACGCTGGGCGTTATGTCCGATACATTACAGATGTTTATATCTTATGTTTCCAAAACTCTATGTGGGCTTTTAGCTATGAAGAAACAATTGAGTTCGATATAATTGTTTTAGTGTTTTAGACCAGAAAACTGTGAAACAGTGAGGAAACAATCATCTTGCAACGTTTCTTTTCGACACTTACACCCACCATGATATCTACTTGATCGTACATACAAGATCTATACAAGTAGTATGCTATCAAAATGGAAATACTTAGAAGTTCTCATTGTGTCGACTTAATTTGAATACAAGATTAATTTGTTGACTGAATTATCGTCAAACTTTATAGAGCTATGTAGCTTGCGTTATCAATGTGTTGTATTCTATTTCATCATAAAAAGTAACGTCCGGTGCAGTACCTGTATTAGCTTTTTTGTTATTTATTGAATATTTATAGCTTATAATAAACTCGAATGACAACTGCGCACAGCACATCGAGAAGGAAAAGTATTAAAAACATTTTTCAAATTTTGTGGAGACGTTAACAGCGATATTAAATAACATCTCTATTCACAATAAAATGTGTCATAAAATGTTTAGGGATAGGCAGGACGGACGAGCCGGAAGAGTGTCGCCGCGGGGGTAAGCAGACCTGCCTAATATATGAAAATATTCAATTTTATAACATTTTGTAGCGATAACATCTTCCTGTCGATTTGATATTTTCGGCGGTAAGGTAATATTATCCGTTGGTCAGTGAATGGAGGACGGTGCCACGCTGCGCGCGCGCTGCCAACATCGTAACTTAGCACTTAATCATTTATACGGACACTTTATAGTCCCTGCAGGGCTGCCTGATGCTGAGGACCTCACTCACAATGACTCTTCCCTGACGACTGGAGAGAAGCCTGTCTACTAACGACGTAGACTGTTGTATATCGCCACTCATTTGAATATTAAATGTATTGCATGCGTAAAGAAAAAAATAACTATTGTTTTATAACCAACCTAAATATATTTAATACTAGCCTATGCCCGCGGCTTTGCCCACATAGGTGTCGTTTAACGCGCATCCTTTGGGAGCTGTTTATTTTACCGGGATAAAAAGTAGCTTATAATGATGTTGATCCCGGTTATGGTCTATCTGTGTGCCAAATTTGATCCTAATTCATTCAACGGTTAACGCTTGATTGAGTGACAAACATCCAAATATCCAAACATCTTCACAATCTTTCACATGTATTATTATAGTAGGATTATTATCATCACTATACGTCTCAGATTTTTCTTCGCTTTTTGTTCGCAACAGCACACAAAGTTGCGTTACATTTATTATCTATTATTAAATACCTTTGAATGTTCGCACTGGGTTTTTTTTTACATCTGCTTTATGAAAACTTATGATCAATTATCTCTTATTATCTCACGAGAACAACCTGCCAAACAGTCTGATTCGTCCATTAAAGTGTGTACATAAAAGGGCAGGAGCAGGAGCGCAGATGTCATAAGTCAGGCGAGTGAGCTGGACACTAAATTAGCGCTCGCTGGCGATGCGTGGGCGACGGTAGCTTGGACACTTCTGCTTACGCAGTATCGCGTTACAGTTTGCAGACTATAAGTACCACTTCAGGCTTTGTGTGATTGGACTAGGTTTTTAAACGACTATTTAAATCGTAAATAACATCATAACTTCAAGCCTGTATTTCCTAGAAGGGGTAGGCAGAGGTATATAGTACAGTCTATCAAAGCAATTGGTATACAGGGTAGAGAGATATAAATGAAGTTTTCTCAGAAAATTATGGATGTTTTCGAGTTAAATATCATTTTAATACTGGACAAAGTTAAACTGTATTTATACAAAACCCTAATCAAACCATTCTATAATAACTTCTTGAGAAAACTTCATCTATATCTGGCGAGCCTGTATACTAATTGCTTTGTTAGACTGTACACCCACATTTCACCAGTTGTTTTATAAGTCCCATACCTAATAGGGGAGTCTATTATACTATTAACTGGGCACAAATCCAGAATCCGAGCCGGAGAGCTACTGAGAATTTCCTAATGAAAAAGAAACGTTTTGAAAAACGGATGTGAGCTGGAAAGTCCAGCGCAGATCAGTTCTATGATGAAAAAAGAAAAAGATGAAAGAAAAATATATTTTTAAGCACACATGAAGCTTTTGAGTGCCAGAAAGTGAAGAAGTATAAACATGAGTGAAAATTATCTTTATTATATCTGAAAACCTTCAGGATAAGAATAAATCAATCGGTTATTATATCTATAATAATTCAAAATATTATGAAATTCATATCAATATCATACAGATAGAAAGTTCATAGAATAATTGTATCGTAGAAAAATGTAGGAGGTTCAATAAAACACGTACATACACACCCCCTGACTAATAAACGTTGTATAGACAACGTTTATGAGTAAGGCCTTTAAAGTATAGGTTTGGTATACCAGTATGTCGAAAATAAGTTTATTTTTACTCAAGCTGTGACCAAATGAATATATATTTTCCGAGTGCATCGATATCAATGAGAGTGAGTCAGGGAATGATGCCAAACCTGCGAACAATAACAAACAAGCGGCAGTACTCAGCCCTCAGCTCCCAGTTACGAGGCCCAGCACAAAAACATCGTTAGTCAACGAAGTGCTACCTACCACACCAACCCATAACACAGTTCATTATTTATATTAACAGTTTAGCAGTCAGTGGCAGCTCTCTCGATCCCGACTTATGGCCGCGTGAATATGCGTGGGCATTATTTGTACCCTTGTTAAGCGCTGAGGATATTATAAAAATGATTCCTTTATCCGCGCTGTGACACTCGTTGGAAATTGGTCGTTTAATTTATGATCATCATAAAAAAGGATTCGAACCCGTGCAGGTTGGAATTTCATTCATAAGAACGCAGAGGCGTTTGGGTCTTTATGGATGGATGTTTTCATTAATTTAACGTGGATGGGGCGATGCCACCGAGGTGTCGGGTGTCCGGTGACACTCACACCCGATCTGACAGATAGCGAGGCTCGTGCTGCGACTACCGTTCATCCTTGTTCAACATTTGTCACAGCTCTCAGGTTTCCCTGACGTCATCCGCAAATGTCGCATTCAAATCAAAGTTCGAAGCCTCTACGATGCCGTAGCCTTGATAAGTACCTACCGATCTAATCTTTGATATGAAGAAGTGCAACTCATGGTCAAGTCGTGTTATGGTTATTTACATATTAAATCACGCATTCCTTGAGAGTTGAGTGCGTGACTTAATATATTGCCGCGATCAATGTAAAATAATTCTTAGACATTACAGAAGATCAGTCATTAGTCATTGTGAGTGGTGGGTGATGCAGCAGGGGAGAGCGTCAGGCCACCAAGTGATCGGCGGGGAGACGCGATGTGCGCGCGCTCATCATCAGATAAGCGACAATAACACGATACGCGTTCCAAATAAGCTCAGAAGCGCATTAGTTACCCCGGTGACCGACACCGACAGTTCGCCTAATCCACTCAAAACATTCGGAGACATTTGTCGGCTCGCGGCAGGGATCGGGTGATCGATAGCGCGACTCGCCACAAAACGATAGATAAAAGCCGATAAGTCAGAAGAAATATGACGCGAACAAAATCGGGAGATGTACGTAATAAGATAAAAGTCAAACAATGATTCGACCGCGGATTCGCCGCGGCATAATTTATGTGACAACGCGTGATGGACGAGCGGCGACTTTCGGTAAACTATTTACATACGGCGGCGGCCGCGCTGTCGGATTGGGTTCTGCTTGTGACAGAGGGTGGGGCTTAGTACCGAAAACAAATGTCACTGTTATTTATTAGGTTACGGTACTATTAAGCCTAAGACGGGAATTATGGTTTGGGGAAGCCATAAAACCATTCGGTAGCGCCTCTAAGCCAGGCGAAAAATTCTGGAAAAGCTCTGCATGTTTTTAGATGTCGCTATATCCCTTGTCTCTTTAAGGGTTGAGAGGTGATTTTAGGCAGTATAATCTCAATTTCTCGTTATGTGTTACTCTATTATAAGCCACAGTTTTCACTTCGTTCCAACTTTAACTAGGTTAACCTCTCTTGAGTGAGTTCCAGACGTCTTGGCACGCGGCGTCTTCGCAGCAGCGGCGGTGCGGTCCCAGGGCGATCGCTCTAATTGAATCAAAAGCCGCGGTCTCGCGCCCGACACCAACTCCCTTAGCACGTCGACTTAGATTACTTCCGTTTCCGTCTGTAAGCAGGTACCTAGTAGGGCTATATAGTTGGGTGTATGCACAAGGGGTTACAATAATGTGATCTGTACTTTAAAAAAAAACTGAAAGTTGTAACACAATGTGTTAACTTCATCCTCATCAGTTTGCCGAGTTTCAAGTTATCACACATTTTCCATCTTGTAAAATTAAATATAGGTCATATAGCTCATACAGGTATGGGCTTATAAAGACCTACCTATCTTCTTTTTTATAGGAGTATGTTATTGTGCTTACAGTTGTATTATGCTTACTTTAGTTTACTTTTGGGACTTATGCGGTGTCTTTTTGAGAATTATAATAATTTGCTTTTTCTCCTACTTGTACTACTGATAATTTTTCGAAATCTGCTCACCCACACAACAGTATCTACTTGCATATCAGAAAAATCTGAACATTTTAGTCACCAATCAATAAACATCACATTAATAGGTATGACCATTAATTGTAGCGATGTGAGATGGTCCATGATCAGCAATAAATAAATACGGAAGTAAATTGAGTTTTCCAGTGAGCTTGTGAAAAATATCCTCTTACAAAAGAAATAGTCTCTCTGAATCGTGAACTCGTGAAGTCCAAAAACAGTTTATATATGTTACTCATTCACATTGACCTTATTGTGTACAGAGATGGTTGGGATGTTACAGTGGGGTGGCTTCTGTCGCCGTGTCGGGAGCATTCGGGACACAAATTGAGTTGGTAGCTACAGAGGACGGTCGTAGGTGAAAACGTTAGGCGAGCGACAATCCCCGCGGAGACAGCGTCGAGGCAGCTCCGCGTTTTTATCTCGGCGTCCTCGGCGCGGCGCGGGCGCTCGACCGTGTAATTGGATGAGAACGGCGCGATCCCAATAGCGCGCCCTTATCTGTTCGCGGCAAATCCACCCCGCCCGCCCCTCCGCACACCCGCGACGCCCGGCAATAAGTTTTTAGTGAGTAATTCAAGATAACCCCTTGATGTTGTTCATTTTCACACTTCCTTTCGCGAGAACAGCTCTTTATTGCGTAATATGTAACTGTCTCGTCGCCGACGGGAGTCCCGGGGGCACTTACACAAACTTCGCCCCTTTTATGATGTTAATGCGATCGCCTCCGACCCTCCTATCTGGATAATGATAATTGCTTTTTCCGAAATTATTGTTTGATGTTGTCGCTCGATGTTATTTCTGGAAGTCCCTTTAAATGGTGTTTTGACTTTTTACGTTAGCAGGTAATTTGTTTAAAATGCATTCCACATCATTTTCTAGCATAATTTTACTTAAATCGAGATGCTTGAAACTGTATTTTGTGTCCATTGTTTCGTTTTATTTCTCCACAATGTCTCATTCCTTAACTGGCTTAACTCAACCATTTAACCTTTTTTTCCCTTTAATCAACTTAATTTGTTTAAAATACAATAGCTTGAAAACAAATACAGTTTACTGTATTTCCATCCGCTGCATCGGAAGGCTGTGAATTGCTATCATGTTATCCTGTATTCAATATACACTGGCCAGCTCTATATGCTACGGAATCTGCTCTACGCTCTCCCTTTTGTAAAGTTTATATAGCTACTATCCTTCCTTTGTTCAACCTTAACTTGGTCTCTTTAGTTTTTATTGTGAAGAAAATATTTTTAATTAGAGTAGATCTGAAAATATAATAAATGGAAATGCATGTGAAGAAACAAACCAAGTCTTTGAAGAATATCAGTCGTTGAAAAATACGTTATGCCTGAATATATTAACATACCGAAACACGTATGCTTAGCAACAATAACGAGAGAAACTGTAATAAGTTATGTTTGTGCTTAAGTGACAATATAACAGAATCCTTCGCTAAAAGGTTGTAATAATTTTACACGGGACTTATATCAGTAGGCATACGGCAATAATTTATAATGGGCTTGCACAGATAAGCTGCGAAGTCCTAAAAAGCTCCTCGTCTCGTCTAATGCCTGCACAGTACACTAGTCAAACGTGCCGATTCTGTTAGGTACCGACTAAATTTATTTTAAATAGACATCTTCCACTAATGAACAGAAGAAGAAAAGGACAGATTAGTATATAGTAAGTAGGTTCTTTCCTCGTAGGAGTGTTTACATCTTTGGCAGTTGACGGCTGTTTGACATTTCGAACGACAGCACCAGAGAAGTTATATATAACGTGTTATTGAAATAACTGAATACCTCTTAAGGGGTCATTGTACTCATCAGTTTGAACAACTTTTACTATGGGACCAATCCTGAAATCGCGAAAAAGAAAATCAGATGTTACCTACCTACACATGAATCGACAAAATTTAGGGATCAGGATTTTTTTTTTGCGATTTCTGTTTTGGTCCCATTGTAAAAGTTGTTCATACTGATGAGTACAATGACCCTTTAAGAGGTTTTCAGTTATTTCAATAATACGTTGTATACAACGTTACTTTTTGATTTTGATTGTGATTGTGAACAAACTAGATAGTTTCTCAAATTGCGTAAACAAGAAGTAACATTGTATATGCGTCATATTAGGAGTTATCGTTTTAAATATGGAAATCATAGATCTACTTCATTTGACTACTAATATTACATTATAATACTGGAGTCTGAATTTGTGTGCCCGGTCAATGGCAATAGGATCGCCCCCTATTACATGGGACTATAACATAACTGGTGAAATGTGGGTGTACTATTACACCTCTGCCTACCCCTTCGGAAATACAGGCGTGATGTTATGTTATGTTAATATTGACATTGATATTCAGGTGGTTCTGGTTAGACTGGCAGCTGACTCCGACATAGGAAAAAGGCTAGGAGATAGAAAATAATACCAATATTTTTGTTCAGTTTAGTCTTTACCCAACAGAATAAGCTCCAGTGTTTATCTTTATCATTTACGTGTGCGGCGTGGTTCAGGAGTCGGCAGCGCGAACTGTCGTCATATTCCAGCGTTATCAGATGGGCTCCCCGGGGACGCGCTATCTCCGCGCCTAACCGCATCCCGGGAAACAACTGCTCTCAGACTTCCAACAACAACTACGACATGTTTATATTTTTAAATTGTACCTAACGTTATGAAGGAAATTCTAATGCCGTTGTAGATGATTTTGTGTTGTGTAATGTAGAGGGTAGGTATTTTGAAAATTCTAGTGTTCTGACCTCTGAGATAAAGTGGCCAAACGTTAATTTGGAATCGATTTGCATTTTATTTATTTATTTGATTAATACAATCAAGGAATGATAGTGGGACTAACTTATATTGCTCATTTCCTTAATTTTCAAAACCTGCAAGTCACATAAAAACAATGATTTAAGGGTTTTACTTGTTTAGCGTTTGCAAATTTAACGCTTTTAACCTACATATTATTATCTAAAATGATCGGCAGATTCAATCTTATAAACCCCATTCAATAACGCAAAAAGCAATTTGGAAGTTCGTAGAACAATTTCGTCAGATCAAAACACGAATGAAGCTCATCTTGACGAGGAATCAATACAAGAGGCTTCGTGTACCGTGTAGCAGGGAGTCGCGGCTCACGTCGCCAGCTCTCATTTAAGGATCCGCCGAAAACTTATTTTTTACTGTGTTCATTATTTTGAGTGAAATTGCGAGAGCATTAAGTTGAGTATAGGGTGGGACGCGACGGGCATATTACCGCCCGCCTTGTAATCAGACCCGCGCCGGCCCCATCCGCGCCAACACAACACTTGAAACACATATCATTAATTTGTTAGCGATTTCTTGGACTGTTCCTCGAATTTCCGAGAAGTGACATACCATGTAGGTAACTGTTATTATTACCCTGCAAAAGAGAGAACTGCAAATTCAGATCCTTTAAATATTTTGGCAGAAGACATTGCGATTAATAGTTGTTTTTTTCTTTGCAACTTTGAGGCCATAATGTAATCTTAATCTTTTTACAACGGATCTCAGTAAAAAGTCGATAACATTGATCATTAAACGATATAGTTGCATGTGCAGGTAATATATTCAGCATAATTTTACACTTGGATGTTACAATTTACCGTAGAGTCGGTATCGGCGCGGCGCGGCTCGTCGGGCGGCGGACAGAGCGCGGCCCGTGGCAACGCATCATAAACGTGCCATCGGCGCGCCAGCCCTATAATTTCCTCCCTAATTTCCCCATTTTAAACCTGTGATCCAAATTAGGATTTGCATAAAATTGTTAATGACAGTTAACGCAATATTCGACGTGTCAAAATTGGCATCTACCTATTCCAATTTTATTATGGACTATATTATCGCCGAGATCGTCTTAAATTGGGTTCGAGCGGGTAATTTGGCTTAAACATTCGGTTGAGCAGAAGCTAAAAAAGTTAATGTGAACGGTATTAGAATCGCTTTTTATAATGCCGTGCACGTAAACTTTATAATGTCTGCTGCTCACAATGGGAATATTCTGCTACAATTACTGTCATGAAAAAACAGATAACGTAACAGTGACCGCAGCGATTACAAGTCTTTCGCAGTCGTAGTTTCTTGGGTGGCAATAATTACTTATTCTAACACTTTATTACGGCTAAATAATGATAATAAGAGAGTGAGAGAGCTCGGCGGTGGCGTGACTCCTGTAGCCTGTAATCTTGCGCCGGCCCTCAATCACGCATTTCTCACCCGGGCGCGTTGAAAAAATAATACCTCCCAGAGTTTTGTCTATAATTTGTCGGATGCCGCGCGTCCGCCGCACGTACGGAACCGCGCACACCCGAAACGTAGCAGCTGAATCGGTTTCTATTCCTTTGTTATTTTATTTAGACAGTAGCTTTCTAATACATCTACACTATAATTTTAGGTAGATAAGTATAATCGACTTCTGTCGGGTTTTAATATAAGCAATTTGGAGTGTTACGCGGAATTACAGATTTAGTGTCGGAGTTTTCGTGAGGTTTAATGACTTATGGGATAAAAAAAAGCTACTGAAAAGCGTTAAAAGTCACTTTATTGTCATTCAAACCACAATAAATATTATGGTCGGTATTAGGTGCATATAAAAATATCATTGGGTGCATTACATCAGAAATATCACACAATAACGTTTATCCTGTCAAACGTAGTCTATTCATTCGCCACGTGTGTGTTATGATCGCACCGAAATTCCCGATGTTATGGGAAATTAGCCGACAAACTTACACATTCTATAGTGTTATTTTGACAGTTGACTGACAGTTGCTTTCGATGAAGAATTATGCGTAACCGACAAGTGACGTAAACCAGGATAATAGAACCACATAGCTTTTATTTTCACGGGGCAGCCATCAAAACAGTTAACACCGTAACAATGCGAGATTAAAAAGTTATTCTGAACATGATGCTTGTCTTATTTCTGAAACACCTCAATGTTTCAGAAATAATAGCAATATTAGGTAAAAAATATCGGACAATAATAATTATAATTCGCATGCGAATTGAAAACCTTCATGTAACATCACCAAAGACGTTTTTAGGGTTCCGGTAATTATGTATTTTAGGGGTAGCATACCCATATATGTGAAATGGAGATAAGTTTTTTTTGCGGTATCATTGAATAGGTCTATTGAAATAAAGGTAATGTTTTATACATCATTTTTATCAGGTATAGTTTATCACCAAAGTGGCTTGCAATGTGTCCCCTGCCATTTCTAAACTATGCATAATGCAACCACAGACATATTAAAAAAAAAAATTACTATGTCTGTGAATGCAACATAGAAGTTTATAATCTTTCACGTCGACAGTCCTTAGTAAAAACACTCTTTTAAAATAATTTTGATCCAAATGTGATTATAAACTTTCGAGTAATAGAGGGAAAACTGCAAAATACTTAAGACGTCCTAGTTCAAAGGTCATTGACCTCAGAGAAAAGTGATTTTAGCAAACAATTCTCCTTTTATTGCCGCCTATTTGATTAAATTACAAAATGTACATATGCATTATGGTGGCATGATACAACTTTGATTTTGGCCTACTAGATGGTGCTGTATAACAACACGCTACCGCATGCTTTGAGTCACCAATACTGCCGCCTACTGCAAAAACGGAAAATTTAAAATAGCCATGATTGCTATTCTATTTGATTCGTTTGTAATTAGAATTACACCTGCGTACGGAACCCTATACTAAGCATAACACGACATGGTCTTGGCTGGTTTTTTGATTTGGTCAGATAAAAGTGTTCTTATGACATTATTGGCAAGAAAAATAAAATGTTCTCCGAAGTTCGATATGCGATACAATCGTGACATGAACGTGGAACGTTTAGCTCGCCACACTGTCACTTGGGCCACACAGCTCGAGCTGTCAGGCTGTATGAACGATTGCTTTTTGAACGCTACCTACAGTCCCGGGCTACTCAGCCAGACAATGTCCATTCATGTAAGACAACTTCGTGTTGCTGCCACAAAATCGATGTTAATCTTCTTCATCTTTACGCCTTTTTATCCTCATGGGCTAGTAATAAGCCGGAAGACACATTTAATTTAAACTGTCTACGTTACAAATGGTTACCGTGTAACTTGTGTGACATTTTGTGGTCACTTTTAAGGTGGTGTGACGGAAAGGAGGCCTAAACCCAGCATTGGTACGTATGACGCTGACTGCTGAGTAGATGTATGGGTCTTCTTTAATCTTTCAGAGGTATCATGGGCGCTTTCATTAAAGAGATATAATTTGACATTACTTCTATGGAACATTTGTTACAAATCGCCGATAAATAGTATATTAAAAACATGCGTTAGATGATATCGATTAGCGCGTGACAAATGGTTACCGTGTAACTTGTGTGACATTTTGTGGTCACTTATAAGGTATTGTGACGGAAAGGAGGCCTAAACCCAGCATTGGTAAATGACGCTGACTGCTGAGTAGATGTATGGGTCTTCTTTAATCTTTCAGAAGTATCATGGGCGTTTTTCATGAAGAGATATAATTTGACATTACTTCTATGGAACGTTTGTTACAAAATGCCGATAAATAGTTTATTAAAAACGTGCGTTAGATGATATCGATTAGCGTGTAGAAAGTATATACTTATATGAGTGTATAATTTATGTTATCCCCCTGCCCTGGCATGAAAAAAAATAATTGCCGTGAAAAATCCATAACTGTTGGCGAATTGTCGTAATATGTTTTTTATAAGGCGTTCGACAGACAGTGGCGGCAGGTGAGCGAGTTGATCGACACTCGATAAATTGGATTGACAGCTGGTGTGTTGCTTGCGCAAGAGTCGTCTCCGCTTTCATGTCAGACTTGTTTGCGTTTCCCAACTTGCAGATAATCGCAACAATCTTCTACTGTTAAACCTATTGTGTTGCTAATTTACCTGTGTTTTGTTGTAGAAGATTTGCTAATAGTTCGTTAAGCAAGGAAATTATTTTGGACCTAAACATGCAATGAAAGGAAAGGCTTTTGACGCGACCTTCCTTCGCTAGTTTGTAACTTTCAACTGAGAAAAACGGGTTATTGTTTTGCTGATAAAAGTAAATTATAGTTACTTGTCTATATTTGGTGTATCTTGTGTCTTGGTGTACATTGAACCTACCTACCTATTGAATATTGTATTCTGCTTGTTAAGCTTAAATTGTTTTCTATTGTAACTTTATATTCTAAACCGCTTATTGAACTGAACTAATAGAAACACATAATTGTTTCGATTGAACTTTAGTACTGTAAAACTAAGTAGCACAGACTACAACGTACTTTTTAGAGACCAAAAATCAGTTACGTTGTTACAAGTGTTACAATTGTAGTGAAAACTTTCCTGAAACTTTTCTTAGCCAATGAAAACGGCTGTAAACTACAGATAAACTTAATTAGTTATCTTTCAGTAGGTATACTTTTTAAGACACAGTTCCGTGCTCACATTCAATGTTCAGAGGCAGAGATGAGTGGTGGTAATGTCCCATTGTGCATGTGTGGCCGTCGCGTCGCGTCGCTTAGTGACGGATTACGCGCTCTTCAGCCGCTTATTGATACTCGCGGCTTTGTATCCATTACCTTTGCCAAGCCGGCCGCTGTGGCGATGGGAGTATTGTGACTGGTATCATACACTGTGAAATAGGTGACACTCGAATAAAAAAAATGTGTGTGGTCAGGGGTTCAGGAAAGAAGTTCGCGGCGAAATTCTATAGATACAATAAACTTTAGATTTGAAAAACTTTATTCTCACTACTAATTTTGCCAATACTACCGATGATTTTCAGGAATTATTATATGACAAGTCATTTACTGACCAATTCTGTAAAGATTGGTTGTACAGAATCCACAATTTTAATGTTTTTTAGCCTTTATAATCACTGGCTGGCGATAAATGGCGGTTATCGCATAGTACACTTGGGTTTTTGAAGGTATTTATTAAGAGGCGCATGTGCTAAATATTGACCATTTACGACACCTATGAAAAGATATATATATGGTGGTGCAATTCTCTTCGTCCTAGACTGTTGCATAAAGGGTATTGCAAGTCACGTTAGCCAAACTGAGAAATGAAGATGGAAAGTCTCATGTGATTGTAATACATCTAAAGTTTCCACAAATATTTCTTTATGCCCACATTTATACCAGTCGAATACTCTGTCAGCAACATAGCAACGTATACATAAAGCATTGCGTGTTAACAAAAGTTATTGCAAAACAACCTAGACTGTTGCCCTAATGGTATTGCAAGTCACATTCGCCAAACTGAGAGATGAAGTTGGCAAGTCTCATGTGATTGTAATACATGTAAAGTTTACAAAAACGTTTATTTACGTCTACATTCATACCAGTCGAATACTCTGTCAGCAACATAGCAACGTACACATAAAACTTTGCCTGATAACAAAAGTTACTGCAATACAACCTAAACTGTTGCCTTAATGGTATTGCATGTCACGTTCGCCAAACTGAGACATGAAGATGGAAAGTCTCATGTGATTGTAATACATCTAAAGTTTCCACAAACATTTCTTTACGCCTACATTCATACCAGTTGAATAATCTGTCAGCGACATAGCAGTGTCTGTACCTATACACATAAATCTTTGCCCGTTAACAACGGTTACTGCAACCTAGACTGTTGCTTAAAGGGCATTGCAAGTCACGTTCGCCAAACTGAGACATGAAGATGGAAAGTCTCATGTGATTGTAATACATCTAAAGTTTCCACAAACATTTCTTTACGCCTACATTCATACCAGTTGAATAATCTGTCAGCGACATAGCAGTGTCTGTACCTATACACATAAATCTTTGCCCGTTAACAACGGTTACTGCAACCTAGACTGTTGCTTAAAGGGCATTGCAAGTCACGTTCGCCAAACTGAGACATGAAGATGGAAAGTCTCATGTGATTATAATACATACATCTAAAGTTGGTTTCCACAAACCTTCCTGTACGCGCAACTTCGGACCAGTCGAATACTCTGTCAGCGACATAGCAACGTCTGTACCTATACACATAATTAAACAGAGTCACGTATCATTTAAGCGCAGATTAAGGCTGTGCTCCAATGACCCTTGCGATTAGTAGCCGGAGTAGAAGCCGGTGGCTACGGAACGCAAAGCCGCCGGTAATTGCGGCTTCGGCGATATCCCGGCAAGCCCCAACTTATCCCCGAGGATGTTTGTTAGTGATGCCCACTCACTCACCCGTGCGGGAAACACTTTCGAAACAATTGCCAACTGACTGTCTTGCTTCAAAGTTAAGTGCTAATAAACAAACTTGGTAAATATTTGTACGAGTTTTTACGATTGTAAACAGAATTTATTTAGCTCATACCGTGTTCTGTGTTTGTATTAGGTACAGCAATTAATAGGCGAGGGTAATTTGCAGAATTTCTAATTTGCAATGGCGCAAAAGCAAACCATTGAATAACATTTGATTGTACAAATATCCGATCTTATCAAATAATATGATGAAATAGGCGTCTTCGTGGTATCACTTTGATATTTTAGTAATACCTTTCCTTGACATAATAACTATAGATTCGCCCCCAACGGAGACCTCGCGTTAAATGGTTTTGACGAACTAAATCACACATTTCTCTCAAATAAAAACAATATACGGTAAGAAAACAGTGAAATTGGTGTTGTGCGTATCATTTCCAAACATAAATCTTGTATTTGTTGAATATTGACCCTCTTATATATATCTCTTATATCTTGTATTTGTTGTTCAAGTACAGGATGTTCCTGAAATCATCCACAAGTAACAACTTTTGACGTAGGTACGTACCTAGCCGTTTTTCACATAGACCCCGGAACAAGATAGGTCTAAAAACGGCGACATTGGATGTAAATAGTTAATCTTAAATATTTCTAATAATAGTTTCAGTAGGTACTCAATACTCACAATGTGTAGGTATACTTTTAGGTGGTAAACTTATAATAATAAGATCATTATGGACCCTGTCTGTTTTACACTCTATTACAAATTTAAAAGTCCTTTGCAACGATAGGTACCCCATATGCGTTATAGTCCCTATATCTTCTCATGGGTGTCGTAAAAGGCGACTAAGGGATTCACCAGAGGATGGGCAGCAGCGTTCTCTGAGTATTTAACCAACCAACTGCGATCGCCAATCCGCCTGCCAAGCGTGGCGATTATGGCATATGCCCCCAAACTGCTAGGGGAGGCTTGTCCAGTAGTGGATGTCTTTCGGCTGAAATGATGCATTATAGTAGAACGAAAAAAAAATACCTAGGTATCTTTGCATGTATTTTGGCCTCTTCATTTATTTTATTATTTATAATTCGGCTTTGGCCTAAAGTTTAATTATGTCATTTGTATTCGAAAATTAAGGTTCTGATAGACAGACGGACAAACTTCTAAGTGGCCTAGTTAACTCAGATACCAACCTGGCTTCGCTCGGACAAAAATCAATATCGATTACAATTAGAACTTGTTAATATTTGTCTAATCTCCGAGTTTAGTAGTCGAACCCAGCTCAATGCCTACTTGGCGCATTTTTGACGGTCAAATGATCAATGACATAAAAACAATTACACTGATAAACTACTATCAGAGTTAACTAACTGAAGTGAATGTTAGTGATTTCTTTCACCGCGCTGCTGCCGCCCGCGACCTGCGCGCGCGCAAGTCATCCAGGCATCTCGGCGGCCATCACAAATTACAAACAAAAAGCTAGGAGCGTCCTAATCTGACGTCGCATCACGTTCGATCATCGACTGATCATGATTTACGGACACGCTGAACGGTGATAGGTGATCAGCTCTGTAACAATTGATTCTCGTTTGTTGAACATGTGCGCGCGCATCATACATTTCTGTTTATTGTACTAGTCATTGAACGGCGTCGAATTGCAGTACTGTATGTACTCAACAAATCGGTACCAATCATAGAAATCTAAATAATAAAGTAATAGAAATGTTATCTACTGTCTTTTAATACCGGCACGCGTGTCGCCGCTACCGAAATATAAATACGCAATTACGTCCACTATGTTTCTAGCATTCAATGCAAAATAAATTTAACCTAAAAAAACCGCTGTTAGATATGCTGCAAAATACAATTTTAGTGACTTCGCGTCCAAAACAGCTCTGATGATCAAGCAAACGGTTGGCACACTGGTGTTCTACGAGACACTTGCACGCGGCGATAAGTTCACGCGCCTTTACCACTTCTATTACCTTATTACTTAGATTTCTATGGTACCTCGGACGAATAAAAATGGCGGACAGAATCTCACTAAGAAAAGATTGAAGCACTTAGTTTTTTCCTAAACCACCTATAATTTCGACAGAATTTTAACACACCAGATATATATTGTTATTTTATTTGTGACACTATGACAATGACTACCGTCACACGAGATTTTTTGCGTAAACGCGGCTTTTTGTCTTAATATGGGTGTGAATGTGTGCGTGCCAGTCCGTACTTTTAAGCAAGCCGTCTTACTATGGGTGCTTCACTTTTTGTTTAGCTAGATTCCATCCGCCTTTTTTGTTCGTCCAAGTATGGTACACACGGCTACACATCAAGCTGTACATTTCCAGTATAAGCTGACCTCGCATTGTATAGGTTTTCCTTACAACGCGAGGTCAGCCTATACTGGTTGTGTACAGCTTGATGTGTAGCCGTGTGTACCAATAGATTTTTCAAAAGCGTATCGCGGTTTCATTTAATTCGCATATCGCGGAACAAGTCAATTTCGCAATAGGTCATGCAGCTTACTACTTAGGTAAGCCTCTAATGAATTGTGATTTATGAGTTCGGTTTACACAAGCCTTTGTTCACTTTTTCATATTTGGTAACTAGGTTGACGTTATCGATGATGTTAAACTGCGGTTGCGCAACCAATTTATGTAGGATTTATCTACAAAAGACTACGATCGGTGTGTGTTTAACAATGAAGACGGATTAGTTTTTAGTATTACCCAAGTTAGGTACCTATTATATGATTCACAAAAAATTGATCGATCATCAGATTCACCTGTGAAATATTCTAAAAATGTAATAAAAGCGAAGAATTACAGTATCGATCGATCACAACACGAGTTTTGTTTAGCGCGTATCTGGCGGAGCTGGGTCGAGCTCGGGGCACACAGCCCCACGTCAGCCCACCTGTCCGATTAGCATCACCTCCTTTATACGGGTCACTCAGTGACGGCACGCCGCGCGCTGCTCGCCGTACCAATTGAAATCTGTTTCGTTATGCCGTGTCAAAGGGTCTAGCTGACGTGGAGGCATGCCGCTGGATTAGATGATGACTAACACCGAAAACCGTAGGTAACGCATTCCCCAACTTTATAGCTGTTGCGTGATCCAAAAGCAATCAACGTTATAGTCAGCACTCAACGATATCAAACTTCCATTACCGTGCAATATCAATAGACTAATAATCGTCTGCTTAATTGATTACAAAAACAATATTGTTGGTGGCGCTCTGGCGGATACGTCCGTATACTTCCTCGGTTCTTGCATATTAATCTGAATTAAAAGCAGCGACGGGTACCAAATGCTGAGCACTAACCGGCCGGCCCTAGAGACTCCATTACGGGCAATAAAATGCCTATTATTATCGAGGGCCGAAAAGCTGATGCACGCGATGCAATTACTTGATTGGCGGTGTTCTGGCCTGTTCGGGCTGAGTCGTGATTGATGGTGTACATAATTAGAAAACACTTCAGCGTGTGTCTTCATCGGCGCAATCTTAATTGCGGGCAGCACTTACTTCGCTGAGTCAACCAGCACGTGCCACAGCATCGCTGCGCCTTACTGAGCAGTCTATAATAATTCGATACTGTCTGAAAAACATTCATGTTTGATGTACGGCACGGCTGCAGCCACGATAACGTTTTAAACGCTGCTTTATGTGCTACTGATATTATGCGCTAAATCACATTTCATAAGACATAAATAAAAGAAATTCTTTAAACGATCACTGCCATGTTTGTTGTTCATTGAAAAGGGTCTTTTTTTGCGACTTGAAATCACTCAAAGTCGTACAAGTGATGGGCTGAACCATCATCGATCCAGGACTGACTTTGCTGGCAGCATCTCTCATCTCATCTTTTCGCCTATGTCGTGAAATTTAATGACAAAAAAATATTAGTAAAAATGTGTGATGCATTTGAAATCACTGGAATCCAATCCTAATACCTATGTATAACAAATGCGAAAATATGGATGTTTGTGCAAGCTGAACAAACACCTTCACAGGATGGGCCTCAGTGATACCACAGTTTGTAGGTTTTGTCGCGAAAAGGATGAGACGCCCATCCATATCCTATGCGAATGTGATTCAGTGCACCACATCAGAAGCCAGCATCTTGGAGGCCACGTCATCGCAACGCAGGAGATCAAATCCTCCTCCTCCAAGGTCATAGTCGACTTCATGATTGACTTGCAGCTTGGGGAAGTGCTGTAATGCTGCAAGAGGCGTCACAATAGATCTTATCAGGTCGCAGTGGCTTACCTCTTTCCTCAAAAATAATAATGGATTTTGTTTGTCTTTTAATCATTCTGAACCGACCTAATGGATTTGGATATCTACTTTTTATTGGTATACCACGGGAGCAAAGCCGCATGCATAAACTAGTAAAAATTGTTCCGAAAATTGGGGTGAATACAGATGCAAGGGTGTATAGGGACAATAGAGGGCAAGGATTTTAACATTGAAATAAGATAGTATGTTGCCCAAAAAGACTTCAAAAATGTTCTGCCTTAATTTGGTGAAAATTCCATGTCTTTGTGGGCAACATACTATCTTATTTCAATGTTAAAATTCTTGCCCACTTTTGTCCCTATTCACCCTTACATCCGTATTCACCCCGTTTTACCCGGTATTAAGTAATATTTTTATTGTAAGTAAACCGAAACAGATAGGTGGGTCCACTCAGAAGATACAGTTCAAATTATAAAGGCATAGAATTTACAAAAGCGTGACTTTTACTGTACCGCGCGGGACGTCTAATTTTCGCCTTAAAAAAGCGAGGCGTCCTTCCAAAATCAGGACGTCTGGTAACGCTGTCTCTTATGTCTCAACATAAAAGGCCATCTTCAGAGAGTCTTTCCTAGGAGTCTTCCTATGGCCAGTAAAGTTCAGTAAAGGAAAGTGATAGTTAAAAAACATAGTCTCAAAGATGACAATGTCAAAAGTTTTTGTAAGCTTTTTTGAAAGAGAATGAAACACTCTTTCAAATCACCACGCTGCTGCCGCATCGTTATTTTAGGAATATACGTATTTGCATCTAGAGGTCATCAGGGACTAGACTAAAAAAAACCGGCCAAGTGCTAGTCAGACTCATGCAGTAAAGGTTCCGTACCACCTAACGACCTGATACCCCATAGAAACCGATTTAATTTACGAGAGTTCATCAAAAGATATCAACGCACAGAACGAAATATGAATTTTTGCATCTCTTTCTTACGCAGGTACCACCACATATGTCTATGTTAGTCCTATTTTTTTTGTATTCGTTGCTAAACTACATAGTATGCACTATAATCAGACCAAGTTTGACGCTGGTATTATATTACCGTTTTGAAGATAGAGCAGAAACAAAAACGTTGAAAAAACGTTTTTTTATTTTTAGTTTTTCTCGTGTTACTACTATTACTATACTAACATAGCAACACATTCTGAGAAATCAACCGGCTACCTATTACCGTTCAAAAGATACAGCCCTGTGACAGACAGACGGACAGCGTAGCGAGAGTAATAGGGTCCCGTTTGGCACCCATTGGGTACGGAACCCTAAAAACTATCGCAATCATCTTAAACAATATCCTACATACAACAACAACAAGTACATAACAACTACATAACAACATAATAAACAACAAGTACAAACATACAACAAGCACAACACAACACAACAACAATATGTAGGTAACATTATTTAATTATTTAATTGTTAAAAGCAATATGTAGGTAACATTATTTAATTATTATTAATAAAATTGAGGTAATTAATTGACTTAAAAGCACACATCATAATGACTCGAACTCCTTGAAAGATTTCAATTTGCGTTCGGCGCTGTTTTCTTTCCATTTCTACATGTGTAAGACGCACTCAAAATACTTCCTAAGCTGCTTTGCAAATGATATAAACCATCAGGCGGAGAGTGAGCGGCCGATAGTGGCCGACACCTCGCAGATTTATGGCCGAACGCTGATAAGGCCGCTATTTCCGGAACATATTGATATTTTCAACTCACTGTACGGCTATTAGCTCCAAACGCGCTAAAGTACTTCGCGAAGTGAATTCACTGCACCTAAATGAACACCAATATAATTTCAATGCAATACGAATCAATGATATTTAAAAGTACCTATAGATATGTCATAACATAACATAACACATAACATCACGCCTGTATTTCCCCGAAGGGGTAGGCAGAGGTGTAATAGTAAACCCACATTTCGCCAGTTATGTTATAGTCCCATGTAATAGGGGGCGAGCCTATTGCCATTGACCGGGCACAATACCAGACATACCCTAACAAAACCAATGAAAAATATGTTCCGTACGCAGCGTCAGCACAATACATTGCACATAAACTAGTGCAAAGTAAGTAAATTAGTTACTTTAAGTTAGTTTGGTGTCATAATTACACTTTCTGTACACACGACATGACGGCATTTTTGTAATTTTTTGTCACACGTCACGCTCGGCGCCTTGCTTGACGGAGACTAGTAGCAAAACGTCCCAATTAGGACGTTTTCGAGTCTTCAGATTGCACGCGCCACAACATATCTGTACTTTTTAAAATATCATCGAATACGAACACACTGAAATAAAAATAACCATAAAATTTGTGATGCAAAACAAAGTATTCTGTTCAGATGTGTAGCAACCTAGCAACACATACACACTGAAGGCTGGCGTGCTGCATTTTATTATTTACCACGGCTTTGTTGGAACTGCATGCAATTGAAACTACTTTACAGTCGCAAAGCTTTTCTTAGCTTCGTTGCATAAGTCGAGATCTGTGAGGCGGACGCAGATCAGCGGCCGGTGGCGCACAACACACCACCCGCGCCGGTCCGCAAGTAATCAACCTATTAATAAGGAGCTTAGCTCTAATGCAACCAATTAAAACGGTGGCTCTTGTCTTGAGACGCCCACAGTTTTTGGGCTCGTTCCAGCTGGATTAGGATTGCTTCGACAAACTTTCTGTGGGCTTTATTGCGTTCCGCCGTCCATGCTTCGCGCGATTGTGTTTCATCTCGTTTTCATGAGAACTTTATGTAAATTAGCAATATTGATATTCAATTGTCGATAGCAGTCATCGCTCGTAATTTCAGCCGGGGGCGAGCATTAAGTATGGACCGTGACCGCGTTGACAGGGCGGGAGGAGGGCGGCGGCGGCGTCTTTGTCGGCGTCGTTCTTTGATCGGTGCGCGGGCGCCAGTAGCGACGGGATCGAGTGCCAGTTTACGAGCACCGACGCGTTTTATTACCAGCTGCCTGCTTCAATCAATAAGCGCGAACGGCCATTAGCCAACCTACGCGGTGGCAATGTTGCATCGGCCAAATTTCGCACGCCTGCTTCAGTGCCTTTGATTTCCACGTACATAGGCACTTACACCTGATTCATTTGTAAGAATAAAATAAATTAAATCACTTATAATGCTACAGATTTTTTTTTCAAGATAATTCAATGCTTGTTATTTGACTAATGTGATAAACGTTCTGTCTTTATATAATTAAAGGTAAATACAGCGTAATCAGCTACTTATATCTTTCTGTGTAAGTTGTAACAATCAACTGAGGTAAATGGAACTTGTTACAACTTATGATAATTATGTACTATTTCTGCGGTAAGGCTTGGAGCAGAAGATAATAGCAGATTGTAGCTTTGTTTAAAGCGATGTAAAAAAGCACCGTTGCATTGTGTTTACGTTGTGCACTTTCAGCCCTGTACATTGTTAAAACGGTTTTTTTACATTGTCGTCATGCCAGTTGCTCATGAAGTGTCAGATAAGAAGGTACCACTAATATGTAGGCTTTTATGTGGGTAATATTTCTTCTAAAAAATATTGTATGGAACATGAACAACGTCTATGAAAATGTTATAAATGTATTAGATACGCGGTACGCCTCAAAACTTCTTTTTAAATCCAAAAGTAAGAAAAAAAAAAATTGTAAGTACTATAGTTAACAAAAAAACAATCATTCAAATTTTACCAAAATAAAAATATCAACTCATTGTTTGCATCGTTGCTTACAACGAACGCTCCCGTGGTTCTTCAGTTCATCCCAAAGAACTGTTTTTTTTGTAGGTATTCATAAAACACCATAACATAGTTTTCAAGTCTAATTATTAGCTTATAAACATAAAAAAAATCATCAAAATGCAGTTTTAACGTGTTGATGAACTAACAAACAAACAAACAGAATGTTACTGTTTTATAATAGTTTGGATTATTCACGCTCTAGTTGGAAATGCATATTGAAATTAAAATATAATAGCTTGGTTGCAGTCGACAGCAGTTGTCTTTTTTTTTTTTTTTTTTTTTTTTTTTTTTATGATAAATAGATCTGCTCTTGACCGCAATCTAGACAGCTTTGTCAGGATGTGGTCGACGATGGAGCGAGCAAACCTATTAGGTGCCGATTCACTCCAGCTTTAAAGGCGTTAGGGTTATAAGTGCCCGGAAATACAGATGCCGGCAGTGAATTCCACAACTTGGCTGTGCGCATTATGAAAGAGTTCTCAAAGCGCTTGGTCCTGATAGGAGGGATTTCTACCAAATGTGGATGATATCCTGCAGTGCGTCGTGTAGTCCGATGAAAGAAAGGAGATGGCGGAATAAGCTCATGGAGCTCGTGCGCACACTCTCCAAAGTACAGCCTGTAGAACACCGACAAACAAGCAACTGTGCGTCTATAGGGTAAGCTTTGTAGCTTAGATTTTGCTAGCAGTTCATCACCAATTAGCCTCTCAGCTCTGCGTTGAATCGAGTCAAGAGCCGCAAGCTGGTATTTGGCGGAGCCATCCCATAAGTGACTGCAATACTCCATACACGATCGGACTTGAGCTTTATATAAAGTGAAAAGCTGTCCAGGAGTGAAGTATCGCTTCACCTTGTTAAGAATGCCCAACTTTTTGGCCGCAGTTTGAGCCTTTGCCTCGATTGTGGTGCCGAAGTTGAGGTTAGTTGTCAACTCCATGCCAAGAAGGTCTAGGTGGTCAGCGATGCTAATAGGTGTACTTTGGAAAGTAGGAGCCAGGTGCATTGGACTCCGTTTAGCGGTAAAAAGACACGCCTGAGTTTTAGAGGCGTTAAAATTGACCAAATTGTCATCTCCCCACTGGGAAACGTCGACATATTATAGCGCTCATACGATCTTTTAAAAACAATTATAATCGCGCAGCTACCAAGTAGTGAGCCATTTTCACGAGTAAATATATTTAGCGTCATTACATATCGATAAAAAACTATACGATATCGATATAGGTAGTATCGACACGTTACCGTTTATGCGCTATAAGGAGACTACCGAGAATCTGCATCGCAAAAACAGTTTCATCAACACCAACTAAGGACCGGACGGTAATTAGCTTCGATTGCCGACGAGGACGGCTTTATGCAATGTGGATGAATTTTTGTCCACATTGCATAAATTGTTAAACGGTTTATTATACGAATACGGTTGACCTGTAATTACGAATGGTTGCACCACCCTATCTCTTCTCATGGGTGTCGTAAAAGGTGGCTAAGGGATTCACCAGAGGATGGGCAGCACCGTTTTCTGAGTATTTAACCAACCAACTGCAATCGCCAACCCGCCTGCCAAGCGAGGCGATTATGGCATATTCCCCTCTTTTGGGGGAGGCATTTGTCAGCTGTGGACGTCTTTTGGCTGAAATGATGATGATGATGATAGTTATGAATTGTAATAAGAAACGTCGTTAAACGCGATACTATTTTCTTCTCTGGGGGCGTCTGTCTGTTTCTTGCTAGTTCTCAAATTACAATTATTGTCAGTTGTAAAAAATAAAACTCTTTTATTCTTGTTAGTAGACTTAATTTTAATAAAGCAATTTTAACACCCCTCTGTTTGCGTCGGAGGTTAAAAACAGAAACTTTCAGAAAACCTTGAAAATATATTTTACTGTGATCATTAATGGTTGTCTTCTGTCCACTTCCATCCATGTAATAAAATTATATCGATACAGCACAAGGGCTGCAGTAAATAGGCGACGCTGGTGGAGCGGCGTGGTAACCCGAATTTGCAAAAAATCACGCCTCAACAGTAAACCTTGGTGTATACTTGCAGATGGTACAGTCTACATAACAGCCTGTATACGATACGAATATGATGATGATGCGTTCTTCTGCAAATCACTACAAAATAAATAACCTCTCTACAAATGGCAAAAAATACTGTGGTGACGAGCACACACATGCACCATAAACCGTGCTCACCCCTCTCAGTTCACATGTCGCGGCATCGTCCAGTAAGCATCGTGAAAACAAATATTCTTCAGGTGCATGGTGTGTACGTAAGCACTGCTTGTACATGAAGGAGCACGGTTTTTGTTGGATTCACTATGGTTGTTCGCAGCACTTAGTCTATGTTTTTTACTATGGCTGTGCCGCTGAATGAAATATTAATTATACTATTCAGGTAAATATACGGTAACCTGATATTTTTAAAGCCGTTGTCATAGAATAGGTAATAATACTATCTTTTCTTATGCCGATGCGCAGATTTTTTGATAGATCCTGAAAGCGCTTGACAATTTATTGCAAAGGAGGAGGAGGTTATGCTGTAAGAAGTTTTTCGTCTTTTACAGCATGCCGTGAATCCGTTCCGACATGCTTAACAAAATATGTCGAGGCAACAACGCTACTTACCAGCCTTAAAGACTAGCTGCCTCAAAGTCAAAATCAAAAGTTTTTGACGTGAAGACTTCTTTAGCCGCGTTGAGCGATTTTTATTTCCAATAAGCATTTCCATGCACTTGAACCTTGTTGCACGTAGCTGCTTACACCGTTGGCTCTGTGGAAGGACTTATGTGACGTGTGGCTCGTCTGTATGTCTGTTGCAAAGAGTCAATTCATCCTGGATTAGTGCTGGATTATGAGGCTGGTGCCTGACAATCCAGCATTCCAGCATACATTTTATTTTCTTTTATTATGTGCCGTGAAGCGTCAAACCTGTTTTGTTTTATTTTTCTCTTTTTCTTTTGACCGTCTTTCTCTGAGCCTTTTCACAATCATTTGATCGTCTTTAGACCTGGTAAAATACGGAATCATGCAATAAGGAAAACCACGAAAATAATTGACATCGTTACAACAATAAGGAAATCGATGTGGAGATGGACAGGGTATATTATGAGACGAATATAAAAATGTTGTAAAAATATTTATCCCAGAAACGAAAAAAGGAATCGTGGAAGGCAGTTTAGAAGATGAAAAGACGAGATAATGGCTATAGCAGGAAAAACATGGACAAGAACAGCAAGAGATAGAGCAGAATGGAAAGCAATGGAGGAGGCCTTTGCCATATTGGGCAAACTTGTCGATGTCGACTCATCACAGTGAGTTTTATAATAATGTACTATTAGTAAGGATTTATGTATGTTGAAATAATTTGTGTCTGAATAAAGGCTTAGGTACATTATTATTGTTAGACCTGGTAAAAGCAGATAATTATTAGAAAAACACAATACATACATATATCTGTTGCTGTTATTCCCCCTTGCCATAATTTTAATACATACCTTACTTTACCTTCTAAAACTTAATAACAATATGAGAAGGCACCATTGGCACCACACTTGCTGGCGCTACGTGTGAGAGCGGACGGCACAAAGAGTGAGCCAGCCAAGCTTACAGGTGCTTTAATCGCGATCAAACATAATCGAAACAAGCCTTCCCGCTACCTCGCATAAATAATACCGCTCCGCACATGATAATGTATATACCTTATAAGTATGAAACTTACACGCTTATCCGCAAACTTAATGGTGAGAATATTGAATCGCAGAGATGAATATTCCAAACGTGCATTTCCCACAGGTAATTTTAATTACTTAGCCATACTGGTTTTGCCACGAATATGGGTTCGTTACTTACCCAATATCCAATGCCAATGCAGCCCAGATGGCTGGTATGATCCAGCAATTGAATAGCAGAATTGAGATGGTTAATCGCTTCGTTGAAAATAATAAAGATCTTTATTTACAAATGACGAAGATTTTCGCATGAAAATATAATTTAAATCGTGATCTCAGATAGTTGGTCTATGTTCAAACTTCGCCTGAGATTTGTTTCTGACCTTAGCTACGTAGAATACGAGATCAAATTATACTTTACTTCAAGATTCAACTTCTGAAAATCAATAACCGAAAGAGACTAAACAAAAACTTACAAAGCCCATTCACCGTTCATATTTCCTAACAACTCTACAAAGAGCTCTTAAAGCTCTAAAGCAGTATCAAATGTGGCGCCAGGACCCTCAACCGTCGGGAGTGAAGTATCGTGGTTAATCTCTTAGTGAGCCGCCGAATCCATCACTCTTGAGCACATAAATAGACGGGAGAAAAAATGCATGTGCCCCAGTTATCTGCATCCCTGTGTGCGCCTGTACTTGTTGCTATCAGCCTAATGGTGTTCGCTTTTTTTAGCTGTTGGTACTTAGAGTTTACCTGTTTATGGCTTGTGGAAATGAAGGAGGTTTGTTAAGTTGCCGGTCAAGAAGCGGAATAATAAGCAGAAAGACTGCGATTGCCTGTAGTGCAATTATCTAATAGGTACTTCTTAAAACTAAATTATGAAGACTAATAATGACGACCTCTGTGGTCTAGTGGTTCGAGTGTCGGACTGCTGATCACGAGGTCGTGGGTTCGATTCCCACAGGACACAAATATTTGCGTGATGGACAAGAGTGTTTGTGTTGGTCTGGTTGTTTCTTATGTATTATAAGTATGTATTTACAAAAAAAAAGTACATAAGTAGTATATCCATTGTCTAGTACCCATAGCACAAGCTCTGCTTAGTTTGGGACTAGATGGTGATGTGTAAAAATGTCCCAAAAATATTTATTTATTTATTTATTATTTATTTATTTACCGTAATCAATCACTAATAAGGCGAACCGACTTGCGGTACCATTTAGGCAACAGCCTAGGTGGTATTGAAGTTGTCATGGGCAAAGGTAACCGCTTAACATCAGGTGGGCCTTTAGCTCGTTTCGCCATCCTATACTATAAAAAAATAAAAAATAAAACATCAAAACTGACGCATTTTTCAATAAAGTCAGAGAGATAAAATAATATATTGACAAAAACGTAGTACATAGAGATCGTTGCAAAAAATCGATATACAACTCAAGAGATCTTAAATATCATAATAGTTTATTTATGTCTTCTCAACATTATTAACACATCTGTTGTAGGAAAACATCACTCTTCACCCAAATGGTCGAAGATCACAATTGTCACCAATTAACAGGGTGTGGGGGCGCAAAAAACGACCACCATGATGGAAACACCTTGGCTAATGTGCCAGTTGACAAACCAAGATAGAGGGCGCGAAAAAAAAATAGTATTGCGAAACCACAGGGGTGCAAGTTAGTGGTCGAGTTGTCCAAACATGGACCTACATGGAAGACCCATGGACGAGTCCTGATAGATTTTTAATGATCTTGCAAGTTTAATGTGGATTGTATAAAAATTGCGTCTATTTTGTAATTCTCAGGACAGTATAGGTGGTCGAGTGACAATCGCCCTTTGTTTTCTTAGGTGGTCTAGATTAAATTGCTTTTGCAGATAAGTCATTCTTTCAATTGAAACATGTCCCGGAATTTAATAAGTATTAAGGACATCGTATCTATCTACCATCAGTCTAAGTAGCGGTATGTCCCACTGCTGGGCACTTTTCTCAGAATGAGAAGTTAAGGCCTTAGTCCACCACGCTGGCCTAGGGTGGGTTGGCGGACTACACATACCATGGAGAACTGTATGGAGCACTCCCAGGCGTGCAGGTTTCCTCACGATGTTTTACTTCATCGTAAAAGCAAGTGATAATAATCAAATTCTGATCCGCACATGAATTCCAAAAGCCCATAATGCGTCTTAATTTTGTATTCGATCTTGATACAAACATGCGCACACATATTATAGTCCACGTCAATCCAATTAAATAGAAAGGTACAAAAACCTAATTTCGGTAAAATTATCATACAATCACTCACTAAATGGAATAAGTAACACATTTATCCAAATTTTTAAGGTTGCAACTTCATAGTAGCTCACCACTTTTCCCAACAATATTCTTTTGATTATCATTTTTAAATTGTTTTTGGAAACGCACTTGGTAGCCTAGCCAAGAAAAAACAACTTATAAAGTTCAAAAAATTCCCAAAAAAGCATATGTTTTCTAACTCATTGAATGAATCAAATCGAATTTTGTAATTGGCACTATAATTGGACATCACTAAACTCTCTGTGGTCGACTTAGTGACCTAGCTTTATATTTAATTGGATTGAAATAAATTTTAGATGATTTTGCACTATATGTAGGGTGCATATAAACTAATTTTCGTTATGAATTACATCGTCATGTTTTTTTCATCTTCTAATACACCATTCATAAAGGTAACGATACTATCCTCGACTACCAGGATACAACAATTATCATTTATCAGTATCAACACAACAAAAATCTATCTATTGCCAAATCATTCGTTCTTTGAACTCTACGTTACAATAAAAAACAGGGCAATTTTCTCAAGTCATTGTACGGGCCACAGCGAGTGACCGCAAATATGGCGGTTGTGGGTAACCGACATTTAGTTAATACTAGGAGACGCCCACAATAATTCACAGTACAATAGGGGGCCACTGAAAGCGTCTTCATTTAATAGCGTCTTGAGTGAGTTTCGAGTGAGTCGCGAGCGAGTTGCAGTAATGAATGGCACAGTAGGAGCTAACGAGATTCGTATGACAGTGGCAGATGTGTGGCAATTTTATTGTGGTTAGGGGACTTCTATGTATAAGGGTGGTTGTATCTCAATATGTGGGTACCTATTGTAAATATAACGTTCTATAAGATGAAGAAAAAACTGTTGTGCCTTAAATTAATTATTAATCATAAGGAGTAGGCACCAACCTAATTCAGATATGTTATTATAACCCCTTTGTAACATGATTAGCTTAACAAACAGGCAGATAATTATAACGGCTTCATAATATGAACAAGAAATAAGCTTTGCGTAATAAATAAGTACTTATATTTTATTTAAAAGTAACATGTGATCGTACTATTAATGTATCCAGTGTAAAATATCTCTACTCTAGACATATAGCAGCTAAAATAGAGTGTTATAGACTCTAGAGAAAAAACCGGCCAAGTGTGAGTCGGACTCACGCAGTAAGGGTTCCATACCACCCATCGACCTGATACCCCATAGAATCTGATTTAATTTACGAGAGTTTATCAAATGACATCAACGAACGTACGCGAAATGTTAATTTTTGCATCTCTTTCTTCCGTAGGTACCACCACATATCTATATGTTTGTTCTGTTTTTAGTATTTGTTGCTAAACTAAATAGTATGCACTATAATCAGACCAAGTTTGACGCTGGTATTACCGTTTTGAAGATAGAACAGGAACAAAAACGTTGAAAAAAATGCATGTTTTTCGAGGTTTCTTGTATGGGGACCCCCTTTGGTTTTAGACTTTTTTTGTTTTTAGTATTTGTCGTGATACCCCTCATAGCAACACATATTCTGTGAAATTTTCAACTGGTTATCTATTACCGTTACAAAGGTACAGCCCTGTGACATGGACGGACGGACGAACGGACGGACAGCGTAGCGAGAGTAATAGGGTCCTGTTTGCACCCTTTGAGTACGGAACCCTAAAAAGGGACTTCTAGAACTATCATACTGTTATAAGACATAAATATTAAAAAACTTAAGTTTCGAACTTAAGTTTTTTAATATGTTATTTAATTACCAAGACATAATTAAAAGAAAAATCCATCGTCGTAGGTAAACCCCTTAAACTACTACAATCAATAAGGAGTATGGTCCAAATATTTGATTCAAAGATTTGTCACAAGTCACAACATAACAAAGGTGTTCTTCAGACAAAATTATTATTGTCTTGTTCAAGAGGGGCACAAGCACAATATCTGCTGAATGAGGACTATGGGCCTATAAGAATGAAAACAACAACGTGCAATATATAATAGTCATTTGAAGCCAAAAATGACACCTGGTGGATCATGCTGTGCTGTGTTGGCTAAATAAAGTCATCTCCGCCTTAACTGTTAAGAAAAAAAACCTTGACATAAATATTTCGGTAATTTTAAGTATCATTTATTTCTATAAGAGCAAAATATATGAGGGGCTCGTAGCGATGCAACGACTGCGCGGATTGTACGATCTGCAAGGTTAATCTGCACTTGCCGCGGTCAGTCTGTGGATGGGGTACTGGTATTCAGATACCGGGGATACGGGTAGTCAGAAGCCTGAAAGTCTGACAACTGGTCTAACCTCCGAATGTCAGTATTACCCATTAACTGAGTTGCGAGGGTCTGATGGCAGTCGCTCCGTGTAAAATACTGATGTTCAGCCGCATCTGGCTAGACTGGAAGCCGACCCCAATATAATTGGGAAAAGGCTCGATTCGAAGGAAGATGAAGAGCAAAATTTTCAATTTAAAAAAATATGTCATCATCATCATCATCATTTCAGCCGAAAGACGTCCACTGCTGGACATAGGCCTCCCCCAAGCATCGCCACAACGACCGGTCCTGTGCCTTCCGCATCCAGCGGATTCCCGCGACCTTCACCAGGTCGTCGGTCCACCTTGTGGGGGGCCTACCCACGCTGCGCCTTCCAGTACGCGGTCGCCACTCCAGAACTTTACTGCCCCATCGGCCATCCGTTCTGCGAGCAATGTGCCCCGCCCACTGCCACTTAAGTTTGGCAATTCTTCGGGCTATGTCGGTTACTTTCGTTCTTCTGCGAATCTCCTCATTTCTGATTCGATCACGCAGGGACACTCCGAGCATAGCCCTCTCCATTGCCCTTTGAGTGACTTTGAGCCTTCTTATCAGGCCCATTGTGAGCGACCACGTTTCAGTACCGTAAGTAATTACTGGCAACACACACTGGTCAAAGACTTTCGTCTTGAGACACTGCGGTATTAAAAAAATATGTACAAAAAGTTAAAGTTCTCGAGCTTAAGGTATGCCTACTTAGAATAACTAGGCTTAGAACTGCCTCCTGTGCTGCTGTGAGGGAAACAATAGTTTTCCCAAGACGTGCCAAAGGCGTAGCACTAAGGAGGCACTGCACCGGCGCGGTCTAATGGAGTTCCCGGAGCTCCTCGATTTTGTGCTATGGATGGTCACCGTGTTGTTTTAGTCGGTAAGAGTCCGACATACCCCTCCGCCTTCCCCAGACGGAAGGTGTGTCAAAGAGGATTTCCACCTGAAAACAAAAAAAAGGGGTTAGAACTGCAGAAGTCACACGCAGAATGAAGCACTTTCAAGGTGGCCTTAAAAGGCTACGTTCGAAAAACTTTACGCGCCTATGTGCGTGTCGGCGAACATTTTACATGCGGTTTGTGGGCACACATTGATCGTTTTTTTTTTTCGAAGTTGAAGCACTTTGAGATTTCGATGATGAGCTTAGAGAACTTTCAATGAAATTATCACTCTTGAGTCTTATTACTCTAGGGGGGTGCATTAAATATCGTCACTCATGAAGGCTCGTGGCGTGTTTTGTAACTCTTATTACAACACTCTGTTGAGAGGATGCTGAACGTGTTGTCTGCTAGACTGACTGAATGACGAGCAACCGGTAACGGTCTCAATTTACTGTAAGTACGTACTTAAATCGCGTGTTTCTTATGCAAACCGACTTACATCCGGTATCGACGAAGCTCAAATTGGGCTTACAGATATATGTAGATACAACCATAAACTAAAGAGAGGATTACTCGCTGTTACATCGTGACACTTTGTAATGAGCCCTGATATTTATTCGTGGATTTATTTACTAACAAAAGCATATTAAAATAAGACGGAATGCGCATCGTGTCGAGTGAAGGCAGCGAGCGACCGAGCTAGATATGTCTTCGTCACAATTTACATAAATGATGTATGCGATCCGCCTAATACTGCGCGCTGGTCATTTATTAAGCAGTTATGAGCATGAGACGCGCAGCCGGGCCGCATAGCGCGCGTGCCGGGCCGGCGCGCCGACAGCCGGCCCGGACACGGACCACACCAGAACAAGACTCAGTACCTCGTCCACAGAATGCCATGTACAGTTCTGGGTCAATCTTGTTGACGTATGTAAATGGACAGAATGATTGTTATCTTAAGATAAGAAACGTTGGACGCCACTTGCCTCATGACACAACGGTTCCTTTTAACAAGAATGGAACTCAAGTCAAACTTCAAATCGTAACATCATTTATATTTTTTGCAAATATCTGTCATCTGTTCACAAAAACTACGAAATGTTCGGAACTATTTATGTGTATCCACGTGTGAGCGCACGCCCTCCGGCGGCCGGTGGTCGAGCGCGGGTGGTCTGGCGCGCGCCGCCCGCGGGAGGCGTCAGCTTCACACGTCTACTCGACACGTTTCTAGTGCACGGAAAGCACGAATCCCAAACAGTCCTACAGCTGACGTCACAAGACACAATTTCCAGCAATACGAAAAAAACACAATCTTACCTTTATAAGATCCCCAATACATCCAGCAACTCATTAAACATGATAGTAGGTCTACCGAAAGTAAAGTTTTGGACGTAATAACAGATGGGTGTTAATTGCTATCATAAGGCGTCAATAATTGTTTTTTTAGTCACTAATGGCAATGGAAGTTCCGGGTTATGGAAGTTTTTGTAGGGTGTAATCAAGTCGTAATCAGCGGTTTGGCTAGAGCGTGTGAGCTACTCCAAGCCTCACCTCAACGCGGGGAAATTATTAGTTTGGTGGATCTATTCCGGCGTGAGTTCGTGTTGAGGCGCTTGTGAGTGCCGTATGAAGACATTAGAGCGATCTTTATGAGCCGTTGCGTGTGGTTCGCTGTGTAATTCATGGCGCAATCACATCTCTCGTGTCTCACCAATTTATGACTAAACATTGGTGTGTAACACCATTGAATCATGATTATTCATTTTTTGTTATTAGGGGGACATTGAGTGGTACACACACGTATTATCAATCTCATCCGGAATCTCAGCCACGTCATTAACCAGAAGTAATAAATTAAGCAAACATAAGTTCGGAAAACAATTTGTAACGCCTTACTACGATCATAAATCACAGGCGTGCATCTTGTTTCACAGAAACGGAGCATTGCCGAAATATTTAGAATCGTTTCTGTCATCTCACAGTTAGTTTTTGTGGATGCTGGTTTTTGTGCGGGACCGCTACCGACGGCGCTAATGAGATGAGACTGATGAAAGTTAGCGTGCACCCACACTAGCTGTAAATACGGTAATAAATAAATGAAATAAGACTTGTAAACTGTTATTAATTTAATTTTTTTCCCACTTCTTTGGAAATTGGTCCATTATTCAAAAAATATAATACATCAATCGGCTCTTTTCCGTACGGAACGAAATAACAGGCCAGTAATGTCCAACACAAAGTCCAACAAGACCATAATCGAAATTGCTGGACAGTTTTAATTTTTTTGAATTAAGCTACCTAGGTTTATAAGTACACACTTACATAAATAATATACTCGATTATCACTTGCTTTAACGGTGAAGGAAAACATTGTGAGGAAACCTGCACATCAAAGAGTGCTCCATACAGTTCTCAATGGTAAGTGTAGTCCGCCAACACGCACTAGGCCAGCGTGGTGGACTAAGGCCTTAGCCTTCTCATACCAAGAAGCCCAGCAGTGGAACAGTAATGGGCTGGTTATGTTACATAAATAAGGTGTTTTTAGGTACAAAATATTCATCATTATAAAGGCTGAATGCGCATTTTGTTTTTTCAAAACTTTGAAAATAGAACACGAACTGCGCGCAGACGAATTGGCGCGAATGAAAATTAGATACTGTTGAATTAATTTGTGTATTGTTTCCTCGAAAATGAGAGAAAATTACTATACAAGTCTCGGCCGAAATAGCAATAATAACGGCCTCGTTTAGTTTTAAAATAACTTGGGAAGTACGAGGCTAATCGGCAGTCAATTGCTTCATTTCAGGACTCGACAGTAATGTACTATTAACAACATTAATTAAGGCTGCATTAAACAGACATTCATAAATGTTAATTAAATTACATAATAAGAAGTTGTGCCTACATTGTACAGTGAGACAGTCGTGAACTCAGGGCCACCCACGCCCATCTAATAGTCAAACGCTACAGAGTAGAAGCACGGAAATCATCCGTGACGTAGCTTGTAGCGTGTCATGCTCCTCTGACTGCCTCTGGATTCACAACATTGCCAAGTGCGTACGAAACTCGATTCTTATCTCCTACTATCCCAAATTGTCATCTTATAAAAACAAATATTATACTACAATGTCGCTACATTTAGGGTAACACCACGACTGCTTCCTTTCTACGTAAATATACAATCAGCGTAACAAAAACATGACAAACAAGAAAACTATCTTATAAATAAAATTTTCTATACAACGAACGCGGGATCCGACAGATCATATCGCAAAACCCACTATTTTCCATCGGAGTCGGCCATATTTTTGTCAATTTTTCGTCTGACGTATCCCATTTCCTATTCAGAAAAAACATGGAGCGGACGTGAAGTTGGAAAACAAGGGAACGGAAAAAAGAGCGTCTCGTTTGAAACGACAGATAATCGTGTTAGCCGGCCGCACCGGCGAATAACTGATGCGAGCCGCCGAGCCGCACCCGCTGCATCGAACACAATGAGATTGCGGTGTTTTTTCCGCCGACGCTCCGCTGAGACAAACAAGGCATGCAAATTCGTGTTGACACCGCGATCCATCTTGTTCGCCTCTCCAGAGACCAGTTCCTGAATAAATAGTACCGTGATTGGGACGTCCTGGCGGTTTATTTGTACGAATACGTAGCACGGTTGCAGATGTTTTTCTTGGCCGTCGTACCGAAAAATAAGTCTCGATTTCGCTGTGCGGGAGTAATAAATAAGCGTGAGGTCAGTGAGTAGTGGATGCCAGCAGTTTAGTTTCGCTTAATCTTGGAAACAAAACTGGCGGTGTATCGTAAAACAGGAGCAGTGCGACAGCGGCGCGCTACAAACTGTGACCTTACTGAATGAGGAACGGCGGCCGCCCCGCGCCTCGACACAGACTAACGCCCTACACTGAATATTTAAAGCAGCAAGCAGCTTTGCTACTTTTTATCTTTCAGCATAACTCCATCTTGTAGATGAACCGTTTGTTTTTCTTTTAAAGTAAGACGTAGCCTACATTATGCATTTTCATTCAGTAAAAGAAACAAAAAAACAATTACTTGCTTACATGGTTAAAAAAATACGTTTTACTCAATTTAACATAAAGGCCATAGAAAGATCTTTAGCTATTTCAGGCTCTTTTTTCATTTAGTAACCATAAGCAAATCTTATTGAAAATCTTCATTGAAAACTAAAAATCTGAAAATGTTCTCAATTTTCGCAATTTTCCTGCCCGCTCCCGTCGCGTCGCCTACACGGTGGCAACGTAAGGGTACAGCGAATAGATCATCCTCTGGATCGGCCGCGCCGCGCCACTGTCCAATAAATATATTGTTTCGCGCACAGCCAGCGCAGATAAAGCAAGCTCGCGCCTCGCTCTGCCTCGCTGCTTTTAGTAGCGCTCCACTATAAGCGAACAGCGTTAAGATAAAAATATAATTATGTACAAAAAAAAAACCTCACTTAGGGATAAATCCTACTATCCTACCAATACCTATTATAAATGTGTAAGTTTGTGAAGATGTTTAGATGTTTGTTATTCAATCACGCTGTAAGGGCTGAACGGATTTGGATGCAATTTGGCATACGATAGAACATAACCCGGATTAAAATTTAAGCTACTTTTTATCCCGGGAAGATGAACAGTTCCCGAGGGATGCGCGATAAACGACATCCACGCGGGCGAAGCCTAGTAGTAGACAGTTTTAATGTATCCTCTAAAGTAGCTGGAAAACATGAATTTAGCTAACAGCTAAACTTGTATGCTACGCTGGTAAGATATAGCTATAGGTAATTATTTAGCTCGTATAATATCTGAAGAAACGTAGAGGTAGTTTTTTTTTAGTTTCAATAAATCGTAAGCGTACCTAATTGCCCGCATAAAATTATCTTGTGTAACCGCTACGAGCGGTCTACGAGGCGTAACCGCGTAACCAAATAGTTACCTCCTTATTCATTTCTTCTGCCGTATACGAGAGTAATATAGTACACTTTTTTAAAACCAAACAAAATAACATTTGATGCATTAATTAGTGTATTGTTCACAATAAGACATTGGTCCAAGTTTTTTCGTTTTTTTTACTATAAAGTATACACGAGTGATACCGGCCATCTTCAGCACAATAGAGGGGGGACTCCGGGAATGGTTATACTACCGGTGCCCCCCCTGTGCTTTGCCTAAAAGGCACGTCTCTGGGAACACGAGTGATACCTACTTTATTTGTATTACAATCTAGCCTTGAGGCTAATGAGTAATGGTCCAAGATTTGTCGCTCGTTTTGTGACCGTACCCTGACTTCTATGCCCGGAACAGTGTCAGCCAAACGCGGAGAGCTTGGCGTTTGCACATTATGACTAGCCGAGGGTGTGTTATATTATCCTTATTTATCATTTCAGTGCTTTACTACCGACTCGCGAGCACCGAAATATTGTGGGTCAGGCATTAAATGACCAATGAAAGTTAAAGTGCCATCTTATAACATGACAATTTTATATGGAAGGAAAGTATACAAAGTAATGAGTTATAATATAAATCTATAAATGGGTATTTACTTATGCTTAAATTTGATTTGTCCTGTTTTGTTTTGTTTATCGTGTGCTTGCTTTTTGTGACAATTAAACATTTTTTTTCTAATAAAAATAATTTTAGTGGTAAAAGGTTAAAAGAGAAAGAGTTATTGCTGCTAATTTTATTACGAGTAGGTAAGTGTTTCCTGAGCAGGCCATGGTTATAATTAAAACGGGCTTTTAACTACTGCCGCTAATAAACTGAAAATTATACACGGTTTCCATCAACACACCTCTAAGCGATTTGTGTAAGTACCAAAAAGATAGAACTAATTGTATAACAAATCTTTGTTAAACCGTAACCTATTTACCTAGAATATTATCGGGAGCCGGAAAACGGATGATTCAAGAGCGCTATCAAAGCGTGCTCGGGGGTAGTCGGACGGAAAGAGAGGAAATAAACAAAAGTGGAGAGAAACCAATACGATTTAGCGCGTCCCTGGAGAGGCCCCGACGCCCGCGTGTCTGACCGGCCGTATTGTCACGCCGAAGATACGTTACGGGAGCGTTTAGCTTTGAACTCGCAGATTTGTAGGTCTTTGAAGAACATGTGGGAAAGCGTTTCTTGGAATATTTTAGAGGGAAAATCTACCATTATTTGTTGTTGATAGATAGCAGTGAATACTGTTTACTTTTCAATTCATTTATTTTTTCTTGTGAATATACAATCTTATTCTTAGTTTATACTTAAACTCTTAAGGGGTCATTGTACTCATCATTATGAAAACTTTTTCTATTGGAGCAACCCTGAACTAGCGCAAAAAAAACAGTGTATTTAAATGAACACAAATGTAGGGATCAGCTGTTTTTTTTTCGCGATTTCAGGTTTGGTCCCATTGTAAAAGTTGTTCATAATGATGAGTACAATGACCCCTTAAGAGGTTTAGTATAAACTATGAACAAGGTTGTATACCTAGTTATTATGTAAGTTAACTTTATATTCCACAACTCTTAGAATATTATTTTCACTCAATAAAAAAAACAAATCTGTAAACTATAGCAATTATAAACTGCCAAGCACTATCTGTTTCTTTATAGTCAGCAGATTTTGTTTTTTTTCTCTCTGTCTATTTCTCTACAGCAAGATTTTCGTGATTTAAAAATAGGAAAACAAAAAACAAGAAATCTTGTTCACCATAAACAGCCCATTTGCGACCGAAACCCACTTAGAGACACACGGGAGGCTCTTAATCACGATAAAAGTAGTAGTAGGATGTGTCGCCCATTAATTAGGATCGGACCTTCGTAATTTATTCAGGTGACAAGGAGCGCGCGACGTTTTGTCGCTGTCGTGTCGGCCGCAACGGTCGCAGGTTACCACGACGCACCGTGGTCACACGACAACAAAACAAGACTGCAGCACTGGGTATGTGACTGCGTGGATACTTAAGATTTTCAGAATTCAAGTTATTTAACAATATCTATTTAATTGCCAGTATTTATGTAACTGGTGTAATGATATTAACGATTCAGTAGGATCAAGTAGATTGTAGTAGCTTACTTAACGATTTTGAATCTTTTTCTGAAAACATACACTAAGACTGCAGAACTTATAATTTTTAATTTATTTTGACAGGCAGGCCAGCTCCAATACTGTCCTGGCGATGATTGCTGGGCGACTGGACTGTCCTTACATCAGGCACTGCTGTAACAGACATGTTGCTGGGAGTGCCTGAATGTTATTATTGTAATTTTAAATATGTGTTTTGTTTCTGTATTTTATCTAATTTTATATCATATGGGTACATACTTGAAATAAATGCATTTTTTTTTGTATACAAAATATAGAGTAATATTTTCCTCAGTTTGATACAAAGATAAAAATAACTAAATTCAGTTTCCTTGTCCTTTTCAGTGTCAGTGTTGGAGCAGGGTGCCACAACAAAAAGACTCGCGCGAAGAAGATGTATCGTGTGTAGGTACTTCAGCATCGACCTAGCGGTCACATGTAACACTTTGAACTTAACTTTTTTTAAACCTTCTGGTACATCATTCAGTTTGTAACAATGTTTGTAAGCAAATGTATTGCTTGTTAGGTTGCTGTTGTTGAGAGATTTAGACTATCAGTCTTCACGTTTAGCAACTATACACAGGACTAGACAGGACAAGTAATGAAAATAGTTGTATATTTTTAGAACGTTAGTTATACACTTACGGCCAAAATTAATATCCAATCTATCCACGATTTGCCTTACTAGAGATAGGAATTTGACATTTCAGTTTCTTTTTCATGCAAACCTAAAGGTTTCTTTCTTCGAAGGTTTTGTTCTTGTCTAACTAATTTCAATGCTAAGTGGGTGAATTTCAACAAATGCCATTTTTTTTATCATATCCGTGAACTTTTTCATTTATATTTTTTTTGTATATTTTTCTGGTTTTATGTAACCTTTATTACCAAAATTTAGGATATCAAATATTCCCAAATTTAATATCATCAACGTATCATTTAAGACTAAGGAGAAAATTCAGTTTGAATTCTGGTTTCCACCGATATGACAAACCGGCACCGATTATTTTTTCTGTACACCGATATGATAAGTTTATCCACCGAAATGATGTACATATCCAGCGATATGATAATCTATTCACCTTTGAACATCAAACAGGAATTAGTTAATAGGTACCAAGGTAGGTAGGTAGGAGAAATACCAGGCTTATTATCTCGATTTTTCGGTAGCGATTCTGTTACATCATTGGTCACTGAAACACTTGTTTGGTTGTTTCGGGCAACATTTGCCTTGGCTTTTTTCCTCTGATAATATGCACGGGCACTGATTCGGTTTTTTTGTGCAATGCGACGTGCATGTGCAGTCATTTGGCTTCGGGTTGGGATAAGTCCGGCTGCCTTTCGTCTAGCTAAACGTTCTCTATCTTTTCTTAAATGCTCCTCTCTTAACACAGGATCGCTTTTGAGTTTAGCTTTTCTTATTCTTTCCAGCAACCTCTTTCTCTCTTTTTTCTCCTCCTCTTTTAGTTTTGGCCTCAGCATTCTTAAACAAAATTAAGCTATTATGATGTTTTCTTTTTATCTATTTATTATTTTGTTATTTATTATTATTTTATTTATTTATTTTATTTTTATTAATTTAGCACACCGACAGCATAATCACAGCAATGCATATAGACAGACACTAAAAAGTATAATTATGTACCTACTTATTATTTTTTTACTAGAAAATATTTTCTAGAGAAACCTTTAATGCTTTCAATTGCTCCACCTCACTATCACCACCTCAGCCTATAGACGTACATTACCGAATACAGACCTCCCCTAATGATACATTTATACATCTTCTACTACCCAGTGGTATCGTGGTAATGATTTTGGAAGTCTTTGTAGGTAAGTATGTATGTATGTATGAATGTTTGTATGTAGGTATATATGTATGTATATAATGTATCTGTTTGTATGTTCCATTGTTTCTTTGTATACTTAACTACTTAACGAAATGACACGGGATCTACCGATATGATAAAACGACTCACCGACATGATAAAATGATCTACCGATATGATAAAGCAATCCACCGATGTGACAAAACTGTGCGTTGATCATGAATCAAAACACCGATATTAGATATAAGACACCGATTGATTATTTCAATTTTTTCTTATCATTTCGGTGTAAATTATCACATCGGTGGTAATAAAGACCACCCATTACAGCGATATGAGAACAGCGACGTGAGAAATAACACACTTTTTAGAAAATTAGAAAAAATGCATAATATCTAGGATAAAATTCAATAACAGTAAATGAAGCTAATTCACTTACTACCTCTGTTAGAACCAAACAACAATAATAAAACTATTCATTACCCTAGAAAAACGTAACCACCGATAATATAAAATAATTGTCCGGGAGCAACTGAAATGGCGTACTTACGTTATTGGCGGGAATATGCAGCGATTTGACACACATCCATCCTGACTGCGCACTAGCACACACTAACGAGGGAAAAAAAATTGGGGTGGAGGTGGAGACGCTGTCGGACTCGTCGATGTAAAGTTAGGTTTAAATTACTTTTGTCCAGCGATATGAGAACATTTTGCAGGACAAGTACGTTTGTGCCTCTCAGTAATAATAATCGTTAATTATGTAATAAAATATGCTATATATTAATAACAAAACTAATATTCTATGAAATAGAATAAGTTATATACTTAACTTACTTATTTTTATTAGTGGCGGAAATAATATCAATATATCTACTGAATAATACTCATGAAAAATATTAAACTAGCCCTTTAAGCTGTGCAAGCTCGGAAATCGATAATTAGATCGTAAATTAATATTATTGAGCTTGTGCAGCTTATAGAGCTAGGTAAATATTTTTCATGAGTATCATTCAATAGATATATTGTTATTATTTCCGCCAATCATATTTTGACCGATATACAACGTGAACTAAAGCTACAATTTGCAAAAAGCGCCAAAATTTTTGAATTTCGCGGGCTTCCCTGTAGCATTCACCTTAACTTGTTTTACACTTCTTCGAATTTTTAGTCGGCACATTCCGAGATCACGACTAAACTTGTATATTTTAATTCTGACTAATTTGACAGCACTGAAATTGTTGCCATCCCTTTCTTGAAATCTACTTACCTACTTTTAAATGTCATTGACTATTAGTAAAAGAGAGCGATACCTACCTAGTTTAAAAAAAAAATTGTTCGTGAACAAGTGATTTGATACTTTTGTACAATGCCAATTCCTTTACTTTACTGTGGGCTAGCTCCTGCCTTTACCTTCAATAAAATTGGTCTGTGTGACAAGTGCCATAAATCAATCATGAATTAAGTTTATTCTAGATTCCAATAAATGTAGCATTAGGTATATAAGTATTTAATATTAAATGCTATTATTATTAATAAACTTCTGTTTGTTAAAATTATTAAAATTGTTACTTAAAACGATGTAGTTAATTTTGACATATCTACACTTATGTAATTAACTTAAACCGTATCAACGTTATTTATGTCACTGTCTACTATTCGTTCTGTAGTTATGTAACTGGTAATAAATTAAATGAAAGGGTTGATTAAGTGGTACGTATTTTCTTTTGAACAAAATCTTTGGTATGGACCGACTTCATACAATATTTAGGAATATTGTCGTTTTAATTATGCCCCTGTCTGTAAAGGGTTGCGGTAAAGTCAGACATTAACTATAGGTACCTACATATTCGAATAATAATACAAATATACTTAGAACGTTTCTTCTATAATGGCGTGCCTGTAATATTTATTACATAACCAAGTGTGTGTTGTGTGTGTGTTTGTGTGTTCTTACACAAATATAGACCAACCCAGAACTGAATAGAACTGAATTCAACCCAGAACATCACGGACGTCAGGCGCGTCTATAGACTAATGAGTTTAAAAACTATCTGTACCTATAAAATTGCTGTTTTGTCTAACACGCCATCTCTGGATCGACTTGGAATTCTAAATTCAAATGACTTATTGGCACACGTTATTCCTTTTATTCACTTACGGCCAAAACTAATATCCAATCTATCCACGATTTGCCCTACTAGAGATAGGATTTTGACATAAGCTCCATACAAAATATGTCAAATTTCTATCTCTAGTAGGGTAAATCGTGGATAGATTGGATATTAATTATGGCCGTTATTGGTTTTTGGATATTGTTGTCTCTTCAATATCATTAGGTACAATAATTTGCAACTTGGAACTATGAACTCCAAGAAAACTGCTGTGATTTTTTGTGTTTTATAAGATTCTACGCGGAATTAATTTATCTCAAACGATCCGTATTAGTAATGAAGTGAGAAGTGTATGATTCTAACACTACCAAAGAACAAACAGTGCCTTTATTGGTTTAATCAGTTTCGTTTAAAAAAACATTGATATCAGAAACCAACTTTGTGGACGCCCAGAGACTAAGGGTTTCATGTTGAAACCATATAAGTACCCACATATGAAATGTAACATTTACCTATGTACCTACACATGAATGCAAAAAAAAGTTCGGAATTGTAGGGTTGAAAATGACGAATTGAAGGCGATAGTGTATTTAAGACTTATATTCAGAGACGAATCTAAACGTGAACTCATGCTTCCAACTGTCAAAATGCAGTGCAATTTGACAGTTGTGTTCACGCTTATATTCCTCCGTCTGGGGAAGGCGGAGGAATATGTCGGACTCTTATCGACTAAAACCAGACAGTAGTCACCCTCAGCCCAAATAAAGGAGCTCCGGGAACTCCAACGGACCGCGCCGGTGCCCTCTAGTGTTACATGGAGTTAATACATGTTTCGTGAAAATTGTGTCAGATACCTATAGATTCGTCGTTTGAACAAGTAATGTTTGGTAAGAAAAGGATACCAACATTAGTCAACTTTAATCGACTCTAGTGACACCTACGCTCCGGATGGTGACATATACTTTCTGTAACCTTTAATTCTATTACTCCCCATATCTCATACAAATTTCGGTCACTTCTTAAGGCGATTGCGTACGCCATTAACCATGAGCAAATTAAAAAGTGATGGTGCTGTTCGTCCTGTAATAGTTTCATCTCTTTCTTGCTTTGTCGACCACGCTTCGCGCTCTAACGACACTAAAGGAAAATTTAAGTTTTGATATCAAGATATCGAATGATTTTAAAATGGAACGTTCTGTTTCAAGAGTAGCCAGCAACAAATAATTAGAAAAAAGAAAAAAAACGTATCAGTGCTTTCCTTTAGAAGAAGTATCAAATTTAGCAGGATAAAAGCACTTTTTTATATATTTAATTAAGATTTGATTTTATGAAAATAATTTAACATTACGATTGTAGCTGAAGACCTGGTAATTCACAATTATTTTCAAATTTTACATTGTACAGGATTCAACAAACAGCCGCTCAAAATATACGTTTGCAACATTGCTGACCAAGCGCCTTAAAAGGAACAACACAGCATAACACAAGGAATATAACAGCAATATAGGTCTACTTGTTACATGTGTATGTTACGTGCATTATGTTCGTAATATTGCACTATATGATTTAACTGTTTCAATAAGGGAACGGTGCTAAAATTTTATCGTTCCAGAAAGCGGGGCAAGCAGCTGCGTAGCCATCTATTGGGTGGACGGCCGGTGCAATAGTGTGCATGGTAACTTAGGGCAATATTATACTAGATGTGGGGCCAATGATATTTAAAAGTATAGATATGCCATACCCTAACAAAACAAATGAAAAAAATGTTCGGTACGCAGCGGCAGCACAATACACATAAACTAGTACAAAGTAAGTAAGTTGGTTACTTCAAGTTACTTTCGCGTCATAATTGGAACACTATCTGTACACACACGAGAACATTTTTTTTTGTCAACGTTCACGCTCGGCACCTTACTTGACGCGGATTATAAAACGTCCTACTTAGGTCGTTATTGAGTCTTCAGTTGCGAGTGCAAGTAACATATCTGTACTTTTAAATTATCATTTTGTGAGGTTATATCCGTGCCTATATCGAAGTAAAATTTATGCTAGAAATGGTTCAGAAAGCGTTTCTTTGAGACCTTTATAAACATCGGCTACTATATCCCTACCTATATCCCACGAAATTTTTGCTGTTTCTTGAGTTTCAATTTATTAGAAGTAAGACGGTTACCTATGTGATCAGATGATTGTAACTATCACGCAAAATTCTATAGGGGATGATCGATGCACCAGATCTTCCTAACCAAACCTGCAAATTATTTGTATAATAATACCTGACAACTACCGTCGTAGCAGGAAATGTAAATTACTAGCATGCCCTTCATGTCAAACAGTTTCTCATTCTGTCACCCATATCATTTAACCCAAGACACTAACTGGATTTAACGCTCTCCTGGATTTAAATCCAGATTTTGATCTATTTGCGGATAAATGGAAGATGATACTATCGGAATGTTTAAAGAAGGTCAAACGGAACAATTTATGGATATGTTTTAACTATTCAAAGTCTTATTTCTGCTTTAATGGTGTAATTGGCTCCGGCCGTTCTATTCAAGATGTTAATAAATAAATAATAAGTAACTCTTATGAATCTACCTATTTTAAAACAGAAACTTACAATTTGGTCAATATTTTGGCTGAGATATCAACCTCTGGCAGTTGGCTTTTGAGCAATCAAAGCGTTGAGCAAGGAAGTAGCATGATTCGTGGGAGCATACTGGGAAGTATATGTACAGTCAGAAAACTTTCCGGTGAACCACCACTAAGGCTAAAATCGCTTGAACTCAATGTTCGATGGCAGCCGTAGGTACGTGTAATGTAGCAGGATTCGTTTAAGGGATTTTATCGACAAAATACCACCGGGAAGCACCTATCGTGACCGTACGCACATGACCCGCAAGGACAATTTTTAAATGCAACTTAGTGTAGGCACTACATAAACAATGACATATTTAAAAATTGTATTAAGTAAACACACAACGAATTATGAATAATAAAAAGTTTCCGACTTTTTACTAGCGTGAAAAGCAGCCGAGACTTTTCCCAATAGTTTAATAATAATGCTTAACTTATGATGATGAACGTTCCGTGTGGTGCCGGATGTAAAGAATTGGACCACCCTATATCTTATCATGGGTGTCCTAAAAGGCGACTAATGGATGCACCTGGGGATGACAGCAACGTTCTCTGAGTACCTATATAATCAACCAACTGCGATCGCCAACCCGCCTACCAAGCGTGGCGATTATTGCATATCCCTCTCCTTTGGGGGCGGCTTTTGTCTAGCAGTGGACGTCTTTCGGCTGAAACAATGATGATGACTTAACTTATGAAACTAACTGAACATCTATACCTACTTATAAAGTCCTGACTGACTATTCATCAACGCAGAGCCGAATCTACTCAAGCTAGAAACATGAAATTTGGACAGAAGGTGCCTTTTGTAACGCAAGCACCCACTAAGAAATGATTTTTGGAAATTTTAACCTCAAGGGGGTGAAATAGGGTGTTAGAGTTAGTGTGAAAAATCTTTTCTCCTGGATCGATTAACTTAAAACTTCGGAAAAATTATCTCTAAAGGAAATAATGAAAATTTTATCATTTTTTTCCCTAAATTACTTCTAAAAGAGGGTGCAACAGGGTTATAAATTTTCTATGGGAGAATATTATTGCGTGGTTGTATTGGGGCGAATCTCGGTATTAATAATCTTTAAAACAATTAATGAATTACGTGTTTTTGAATTTTAAGTTATCTAATTAAACTCAACGGGGTTAAAAAAGGGGTGTTAAAGTTTTTACTTGACACTATTCTCTTCAAATTAAATAATAATAAAGAAACACGTATTTTTGTTTTTCCAAAACTACGACGGGGATCATTATACGGGGCAAGTTTAAACTTTTTACGCGGGCAAAGCCGCCTACTTAATAGGTAGGTAGGTACAAAATTTAATGTTTCAGTGATCTAGGTAATCTTCACGTAATTTTCGTAACAAAACTTTTAAATTTTTGGGTTAGGTCTATTGGTTTTCTGGAATTAATGACGGTAATCAGAAAATACTTTTATGTCAGGGCCTCTACGAAAACTTAATTTAATTACCAAAAATATTTTTTTCTGAATACGTCTTCTGAAACGACCTAAGGCTTTCCGTCGAAAAAACGAAGCTGTCGGGTACTCGGACGATACTTAGCAAAGAATTGCTTCTCCAAAACCGACTTGCACAGGATGCACACCCGAACACAGAAAACCAAAATCAACCCTATGCTTCAGAGATAAAGTTGAATTTTGTTTAAGGAGTGATCGTCCCGCCTATAAGGGGCGTCTGTTCCCCCTCTTTTGTCGTCGTCCGCGAGTGCGTTCACACGAGTTGCTACTTTTAAATTTTAATCACAACTTGCTCGTTGATTTGGACAAAAAGTGAAATGGACGCGTACTGTGGCAACTGAAATGTTTGCAGTGTCATTTGTATGTAATGTAGTGATATGAACGCGGATAGCTTGTTACCTAATTGAATTTTTGATATCGTTATGATTCATAGGTTTGTTTGATGAGTCGTGGGGACTGGGGATGGCCAGTAATGTAATGTACTAGGTAACTAACGGTATACTTTTACGAGTAGGTATAAAACGTGTTATTGAAATAACTGAAAACCTCTTAAGGGGTCATTGTACTCATCAGTATGAACAACTTACTATGGGACCAACCCTGAAATAGCAAAAAAAAATATATCGGTGTTCCCTAAATTTTGTCGAATTATGTGAACACAAACGTAGGGCACAGCACATGTTTTTTTCGCGATTTTAGGTTTGGTCCCATAGTAAAAGTTATTCATACTGATGAGTACCTACAATGACCCCTTTAGAGGTTTTCAGTTACTTATTTCAATAACACGTTGTAAGGACTTAGGTATATTTATTTTATAGGTCTAATGTTTTTCTTAGATATTTTAGTTTTTCATTTATTTTTAATTAAATAAAAACTTATTTAAAATTAACATAATTTACCTAAACTAATAAATACATATTAAGTAGACAGACATAATAGTTTAGTTAAAAAGCCATGAATTTTAAATTATCTCAACAGGTTTGTTGAAGATTGTTCACAGGTGGTTAAAAATAAAATCACTTCAGTATGTAGTTTGTATCCATGAGTTAAAACTTCTTTTTTGTTACTGCAAAGCTAGGGATTTTAATGGCAATCGATGTTTCCTATTTCAGTCGTGAAATCACTTCTGATTGAGTGTGAAACTGAAATCTATAAAACAGTTAAAACGAACGATTTTATGTTTAAGTGCATTTTTCTTGATTAAAAAATTACAGTAGGTAGATATATTTGGTGGTACCTAGGAATATTTGGAAAATGTTAAAAGTATCGTATCATAATCCTGTTACCTATTATGAATGTATTTTGTTAGGTAGGTAGGTAGGTATATACTGCTCTTATTTTGTCAGGATTTACAGTACCCGACCTATACCTAAGTAGTAGTTTACCCAAATCAGTCGTGCCATTACGGCATGATAATGTAAAAAAAACATTTAAGCATGTTTAACTTAGATAGGAATATAGGTAGGGTAAGACAGCGCCCCCAATTTCATATAAATATGTTTTTTAGAATGAAACGAATAAGACTGTATGACGACACCCACTGCTATTTTTAGTATATAATTATAAGGGCCATAAAAAAAAAATACGTTATGGACAGGACAGAATAATTACTTGACTGTAACCGAAAAAGTTACAGATAGGAACTATTAAGGGAACCTTAAATATTACGTCTTTTTTTAATTAATTAACTCACAGCTTCATTAAATATCTGGAATAGTAACTGAGAATATAATGAAAAATCATTTTGATTCTCATGTTGTAATATACTAATTGTAATAAATAAATTTAAAATAGTAACATGTCAGTGAACTTAGTCATAAGTACTAACAATAAATAATCGAAGTGCTGTAACAATGTTAGACTTTTTAGGGTTCCGTACCGAAAGGGTGCTAACGGGGCCCTATTACTCTCGGTACGCTGTCCGTCCGTCCGTCCGTCTGTCTGTCACAGGGCTGTATCTTTGTTATGTTAATAGATAACCAGTTGAAATTTTCACAGAATATGTGTTACTATGGTGTCTATCACGACAAATACTATAAATAAAGAATTCTAAAACCAAAGGGGAACATCCCCATACAAGAAACCTCGAAAAACATGTAGTTTTTTCTACGTTTTTGTTCCTGCTCTATCTTCAAAACGGTAATACATACCAGCGTCAAACTTGGTATGATTATAGTGCATACTAAGTAGTTTTGCAACAAATACTAAAAACAGGGCAAACGTAGACATAATATGGTGGTACCTGCGTAAGAAAGAGATGCAAAAATTCATATTTCGCGCACGGTGCGTTGATGTCTTTTGATGAACTCTCGTAAATTAAATCAGTTTCTATGGGGTATCAGGTCGATCAGTGGTAAGGAACCCTTACTGCGCGAGTCCGACTCGCACTTGACCAATTTTTTTTTTCTTATATCCTCACCTTTTTTATTTTTCCTCTCTCTATATTTTAGAATTATCTATTTATATCCACTGTCCACAGTGGTAATGTCGTTTAGTTAGTGTTATGGACATTTGGCCTAATAAAACAACAAAATTAATCTTTAGATTAGTCTCAAAGAATTATAATTGATATTAAAATTTCTTAAATTGACATTTTCCATTATCATACGTACAACATTCTACTACAATAACACATTTACTTATTATTTTGATTAGTTCATATATGAACCAATGTGATATCTGTAACGCAACAGAAAGAAAAGTGGCGGGAAAATCACTTAAATGAATAAATTGCACGTGTGTAATTTGTAAATCATGCTACTTTCACACAGTTGTACATGCTTTACCAATAAATTATATTACTAGCGATTTTTTAAAAAGTGAATAATTATTCTTCACTCAAAGAATAATATATATATAAATTATATTTATATATAGAATTATCTGGAGATAAGATTAGATATATTTATTTGAATTCACAGTGCAACGAAACTTTCAGCACAAATCTATTGGACAAACTGATTAGATTTCAACGGTCACGCTATCCACGGAGACAGTTTGCTAACCAAAGATGCCAGGTAGGTATAATAATTTTATTTTTTTATAACTATTATAATAAGAATTTATTATTTTATACAAATCAAAACAGCGTAGGGCGCCCCCCTGCCAGGTGGACCGACGACCTAAAGAACGTGGCTGGGGGGGACTGGATGCGGAAGGCAGAGGACCGAGCATTGTGGCGCAACTTGGGAGAGGCCTATGTCCAGCAGTGGACTGCGATAGGCTGAGTTGATTGATTTTATAAAAATATTTTTTCACAATAATAATTATTTTATAATTATTAACTAAGTATATTAATTTTAAATCACGTAAAAGAGAAGAATAACATGTGTGAGTTAAATCAGGACACGCATTAATTAATTAAGTCTGAAGAACTGTTTTAGTATTTATTTAAAATTAATAATAAGATCACTTGTTTTTATGAAATTCTAGTCAGTTGTTCTAGTTAGTCTGCTCGTGACCACGGCCAATGCAACTTGACCGAAACGTCGAGGTTAGTCAAAATGTTTGTTATATTTTGATTTATTTGTGCGCATCAAGTCCCGTAAACTTAGTTCAATATCAGTTGCATCTCATTATAAAAATAATTGTGGCGGACACGTTGGATGTTAAAACAGCAGGAAATATTCTTTTTTTTAAATATGAACCATATATTAATGGGCTCTTTCTGCTAACCAGGGTTAAAATTAGTAATTTGTACAGTAAAAATTCAACGCTATAAATTGTAATAATTTACATGGCATGCCACTAACACAATACAAATATATAATATTACCCACCTATTTTTGATAAGCATTGAACTAGTTAGTGTTTAAAAATAAATTGTATAAAAGATTTATAAACGATCCATATTTATTTGAAATCTGAAACAAAAACTGTCCTTAAGGAAATCCCTCATTAAAACGAAAGAATATGTATCCAAATTTTGAAAACTTGAAATCATGAAACACTATTTGAAATTTTCTGGGCTCAAAATTCTAATAAAGTACCTATGTACCTACCGGTTATGTTGCATTTTCTTCTATTTCACCACCATATTAAAAAGGCAGTAAGTCCTATCTCTATATTGCTAGAGGCTACCCAGGGAATTATCTTGTATAGATGTACTTACAGTCGACTACATGACTGTGGTAACACTCGAATTCCAAAACTCTTATTGCTTACGAAATAAAGACGCTGTCAATGTCAAACTTTTACCACTGACCTGCGGTCGACCGTAAAAATTACTAAGAATACGCCCAGGGGGTTATTCTTGAAAATAATCCCGATCACAATTCAATTCCAATATAAAAGAAAATACAAGAATAAATGTTTAGCTATTTTTATTATTGATTAAAAATATACAGGATACACAATTTAAATTCTTAAGGAATTCCTAATTAATTCTGAAAACACTATCAAACCAATTGCTAATTTTGCATTCAAAATTACGGATTGAAATTAGTCCAATGCCTATCGATCGGAATTATTTTCAAGAGTAGCCCTACTGTTCTCTACTGTTTATAAGCCAAATTAGGTTTACCATGGACTTGTTCAGTTTCATATCCACAATAGTTAAAGTTTTCACTTGTTTTCCGCATACTAGAAGTTGCAGATGTCTAAGATATAGGTACATCGGTCGTTGTGGCGATGCTTGACCAGCAGTGAACATATTCCGTCATCGCTCTTTCTCGATAACATAAATAACATATAGGTATTATAGGGGGTCCTATTCTTGCAATACATTTTCTGCTTATTCTAAATTACGTAGCTGCGTAGCACGTATGCAACGAGCTAAGAAGCTAATTTGAAGTTTTTAGAATAGTTGATCGTCTTTAGCAAGTTAAAAGGTTTTTTAAAGACATAAAAGGCTGTATGATAGCAATATTACGATTCAGATTTGAACTAGGTACAATTTTTCCATGGCGTCAAGTCTATATTTCCTTCAGGTGACATCTTGTTGTGCAATTTCATGAAGAATTCTTGCCGCTGCATTCATCATTATAGTAAAACGTGTAAGTAATCAATTGTATTCATAATACTGAAGGCCATTCAAAATTAACGAATAATAACAGTTATTATCGTTGCCTTACATGGAAATCAACAAAATAATTAATGCGATTCGTCACAATTCGCGTATCGGCGGCCATTTGTGCAGCTATTACCGGCTCAACTTCGATAAGCTTTATTGCCTAACGACATGGTTAGTTTGAGCTCCTCGCACGTAATAAATTATTATAAATACAAAACTAGGAGAAAGTCTGTGAGTTTAATTTTCCGCAAATTTGATCTAACGCTATAAAGGTGGGCGCAATCTCGCGCGTTCGACGCAGCGTTGATTACACATTACCAGTGTTTATTCAGCCTCCGCTTTGCAGACGTATTGAAGTTTATAAAGTCGCTCTAATTGAGCGGTTACTGTTGATTTTCAGAGAGGTAAGGTTACAATTACATTGCCTTTAGCGATATAATTAAAGGGGCTGGAAAGTTCAGACGGGTTGTGCAGTAATTCTTTCCGGGACTTTCTTTATTTAATTTGTTACATCGAGAAAAATAATTCTAATCAATCAGTGTTAAGCTCAGCTACTGGATTTAGATGTTTTTGTAACAATAGGTAAAAAAAAAAAAAACTAAACCTGATTTAAATTAAATTTTCAATTGGAGGATTTCGATTTGTCCCGGATTTTCGTTTGATTGTTTTCTGCTAGGTTTCTAGTGAAGTAGGACTGGCAGATAAGCTAACGTAGCTCTTTGTTTAATGGAGTTCTATTTTTATTCTGTTAATTTATTTTTTGTAATTGGAAATTATTAGTGAATTTGAAAAAAGAAAATGGTTTAAAACTCAAGTGCAAACTGCCTGATTAATGCTTGTGTATCACTGACTTCACAGCGTGCATAGTGTTAATTAATGTATTTGTAAGCGTCTGCGCACTCTCATTGAATTCTATGTAAATGTGCAAGCAGTAACCCATCTGCTTGGAGCAATTTGCGTCATGTTATAAACTAAGGGCTTATTTATTCACGATATAACCGCGAATATCGTACCCCGGTAATCGGCGCGCGGGCACGGCCCCATCGATGGCGGCGAGCTCTCACAGTGCATAAATAGTGATGCGAAGCATCGGCACACAGAGTAATTCGAATAAATACCTCGATACGATCGGCTCACCGTTTAACGAGAGAGCCTTTTCCGCGCCGCGGTGAGCCGTTTAGCGAATTTCAATAGTTATCACGCGGAGAAAAACTCACTTGCCGAGAGGGACGGGCGCGAGCAGCGAGGCTAGCGCGAGCGGGACGGACTTAATAAGAAAGAAATAATAAAAAAGCGGTTGTGTGCGTGGTCGGAGTGTGGTGGCATAGGGCGGCGATGCAGGCCCCTCCCTGTGGCGCGCCGCCTGCCGCCTGCCGCCGCCTCAGTCGAGTCGACAGCGCGCCGAGTCGCACCGGTCCGCTCTACTCGCGTCCAGAGCGCGCGTAAAAAGTTTCAACACACTGTACGAAACTTACACACCGTGATTACGATACTGAACTACGTAGCGATTATTATTTCATGAGTTGTTCTGCAAAAGACTCGCTGAAAAGTTCGTGTTTTTCATTTTGTTCGGAAAATCTGTGATTTCTCTAAATCTTAAAAATTCTTAATCTTTTTTTAAAGTCACTTGATATATTTTGTTGCGTCCACTTGTCTGTTCCGAAGCTAATCTGGACAGTATCCTTAGATTTCCACTTCTCCATTAACCAAGTGAAAACCGCAGCAAAATCTAACTTGAAAGTTGCAAAGATTATGTACTGTAACATCGATGGGATGTTCGGACGGTGACGGCGAGTGGTCAGCGGGAGGCAGGCTGGGCTCGCAGGCGGTCAACTTGATGCTGCTGCAGGGCGAGGCTCGTGAGCGGCAGGGGCCGGCCATGGAGGAGGACTGCTCCGCGCGGCCCTGCGCCACCGACTTCTCCATCGCCGCCATCATGGCCAGAGACCGTCAGGAGAGGAGAGAGAGGCGAAGGCACAGGGACCCCAGGGAAGACACGCTCATGCCTTTAGGTGAGTTATATAAAATTATATATTAGTTACTTATCAATTAACGTTTTATTGGGTATAAATTCTTTAAGAATTTTCCTAATAAGCCGAAATCAAACTGCAAATAAACAGCAACTGTACTAAGAAGCAAATATCTGTTAGACAGAAAAATGTTTTTGTGTTAAGAACTTTTCAAAAACTTTTCCAAACTAATGTTCTAATAAGAATAAGTTGTAATCTGAACTAAAACTTCGTTAAGTGACAGTGACAGCCATTGTTTGACAAACTCTCCTTATCAAGGTTAAGGTTGGGTGGAGTTTCAGTCTGTTTCACTGTTCGATATTCATTAATTCGTATTTCAAACTTTTAAATTATATTGAAGGTGTTATAAGTATGACTATACTAAGAACCTATAAGATTATTTAAAGTAGGTAGGTACCTCTGTTTTTAAAACCAAAACTTAATAGTAGGTAGATCATCATTATATACCTATTGTTTTTTAAACTTTTAAACTTATGTACTAAGTACATTAAGAAACTTAGTCTTCCTGCGACTACGAATGCTACAAAGCTTTCGAAACGTCAGGAAAACCAATTTAAATAAATTACGCGGTTAAACTTGTTTTATTATATACCTACATTAGGAAACTTTACGATAATTGCCTCTAAATAGTACGAAAATTGCCTCTAAACAGTACCAAAATTACCGAATGTTGTCCCAAAAATTAATAAGTGTCTCTGTCTGTCTATCTTTGTCCTCTTGATAAATATGTACTTAGGTATATTTTATTCATTAACTCTTGTTTTCTTTGACTCTAACAAATATATTAAAATGTCTACCAAAAAGTTTACAACAAATCTTAAGAATGATTTAGGCCTAATATTACAAATACTTATTTGAATAAAACTGTCATTTAAAGTAATAAATATGACAACTATCTTTAAATAATAAGCTACTCAGATAATTTTTGCTCAAATGGTTTTGTATAAGCCTAACTAACATACTATCTAGCTAGATAGATAACTAAAAGTATATTTTCCTAATCGATACCATCTCCTATTGATTGGCTATGAATGTCATTAAAGGTATTGTAATATTTTCTTATAAAATGAAAACATTACGATTATTTATTGCATTCGGTTCTTATCGCGTATAAATATTTATGTTAGCTATCAGCAAAGTGTTCGGTACGAAATTTACGTTTACATAATTACTTCATAAACTTGACCTGATACATAATATTATTATGATAATGACAAAAAGAAGCAGAGAAGATCTTTATAAGATAAAAAAGTTATGTTTAAAGTTATCATTCTGTTTTTCATGTTGTTTAGAAGTTGTTTAGATCAACATACATTTTAACAATGGCCGTCAATAAAATACTCGATCTTTTTGTAAACGCAAAGGTAATTTATGATACTGCCTTTTAGTTACACTAAGTTTGATAGTGTCATAAAATTAAAATGGAAACTAAGTTTTATATCTTTAGCAAGAAAGGTTTTGATTCAAACTGCATCATATATTTTGATTATTATTTATCAGGTGCCTAAAGTTTTTATTGATATTTATGTTGGACCTTTAAAAAATAAATTTGTGTAGAGTTAGATCACACATTGTTGAATCTTTTTTAGCGTCCATCATATTTAAAAGTAACTGCTTAAACTAGGCAAACATTTTATGAAAACTTAGTCACAACCAAGTAGGTAATTTCTAATTGGATACCTGTACGTAACTTACAGTCAACAAATCGGAATCATGACCCACTCAGCTGATAATTCGTTTGAAATCGTCAAAACAATAAGGTGTTCTTCTATGCTGCACTCAGGACATTTAAAATATTTTATTGGTAAACTGTCACTGTCACTTGCAAAAAAAATTGATAACATGTATGTTGCCAGGGAAATATCTGTTTAAGCAAAATTCAACCTAATTGTATTAAATGTCTGTAGGATATTAAGCTTATCGTGGGTCATGATTCCGATTTGTTGACTGTACCTACGTACTGAATACGTATTGAAATCAAATGTTTTTCAACTCGCATTTTTGTTAATTAATTTTAATATGAGTATAATTATTATGAATATCAAATAGAAGGACAGTAGTGTTAGTTATTATTTCCATTATAATCAAGACAAAAAATTCAGTAGTAGCGATTACTGATTACAAAATTTACACACTAGTAGTCTGACACAGATACCATCTATACCTAATAGGCACATTGTCAATTCTAAGACATTCTTCTTCTATCGTTTCGGTACGAGTTATAACAATAATAATAGCTCATGCTGTGGAAAAAATATTAACGTCAGTCAGTAGATTGATTGGTGACGGGGCTGAGTGTTCAGGATGCACAGGACGCAGGCTATCGCAATGACATTACCGATTTCTAGTCTGCGATAATAACACCGTCACGGAGAAACCTATCGCAATTTTGGACATAGGACTCCCCCAAAAAATTACTCTCCACCGGAAAAATAAAAAAATAAAACAGAAAAGTGCGAGTCGGGCTCGCGCACGGATCATTTAAATTTTGTTAATACACGTGGATGCTCTTTACATTTAGGTAGGTATGTAACAATTATTAATAAGTGAGAACAGGTAAATAAATTACAAATTGAACTAAGAAAACTACATGGTACCACAGAGTAAGGATGTTAATAGATGGTGCCTTGGGTTAATTCCGGACATAGGGTAATTCCATTAAAATGAATTTGACACAGAGTGAGGCGAAATTTCTAATTAATGGCTAATAGTGTGAGATGTTATTTTATTCAATTTGATTCTACACCTAACTTAAGTAAGCATCATAATATCGTAACGATATCTGATGAAAATCCATTTTAACGGAATTACCCCACGTCCGGAATTAGCCCATTGTAGAGTCGACTGCATGACAGTGGTAACACTTGAATTAGAAAACCGCCCTTACTGCTTACGAAATAAAGGCGCTGCCAATGTCAAACTGTTACCACTGACGTGCATTCGACCGTACCATATATCGCTCTAAAGTTTGATATCAGAAAACTCACTTTTGAGTTAAGCTCGCCTTTGTATACACTTTTATCTTTGTTTTTCAAAGTGTTTTTATGTGTTTTGTATACAATAAAGGATTACCTAAATATAATACCTAAATAGAAAATAATAACATCTGTATTGCAAAAACTGTTATTACTTATAATGATAAGTCCGTTTTTACCCGACTACGGCGTAGCAAATAGTAGATTATATAACAAGTGAAAAAAAAGGGAATTTAATTCGAGGGACTAAGTTGGATCCTGAGAGCAGCGAAGGATTCTAAGATTGAACCACGAGCGAAGCGAGTCGTTCAAAAATAGAATCCTGAGCGGAGCGAGGGATACAAGGACCGATATGATTTTTTTTTTCACGTGTTGTGTACTCTACTTTTTACCATTGACTACGAGAAAATAAATAGTGGTATATAGCAAGACCGGGTGAATGAGAGAAATATTCAAGAATATGGTAGAATGTGCGTATACATAAAGAAAAAAGATGAAAAAAATATTCTACGACAAATCACGCGTAGGTACCAGGCCCCTCAGAAAGTATTGCGAAAAAAAGTTTTTATATATGGGAGACTGGCCAGTTATAATGTTTTTCGAAAATATGATTATTTATAAGTAAAAATAAGTAAGTTCCAATTTCAAAATTTCCCTCCACATTTTTTGCGAGTTAATTCAAAGTATTGTGTCTCACTGAAATATGGATCTGCGCCGGGAACATTTTAGAGCTATGATTTTATACGATTTCAAGTGTCGCCTGAAACCGGATGAATCGTACGATAGACTTCAAATGGCATTCATGGATGAAGGCCCTTCCAAGGCAACCGTGTATCGTTGGTATAACGAATTCAAGCGCGGTCGACCAACTTTGGGGGATGACGAAAGAAGCGGTCGCCCTTTGACGGCTGTTACCGAAGAAAACGTGCTAGCAGTGAAAAATTTAATCCAAGACTTAATAGGCGAATTACATATCAGGAGATTCAACACATATTGAAGATTGGATCGGGAAGCGTTCACGAGATTCTACACAGCCATCTTCGCGTGAGGAGGATAGTATCACGCTGGGTGCCGCACAACCTCACCGATGCTCAAAAGCAGGCCCGGGTGGAATGGTGCCGTGATATGCTTAACAAATTTGAAGCAGGCTCGTTTCGGCGTGTTTACGACATCGTTACAGGTGATGAGTCCTGGATTTATCAATACGACCCAGAAACCAAGCGCCAGTCGACTGTTTGGGTGTTTCAAAATGAGCCAACGCCTACCAAAGTGAAGCGATCTAGAAGCGGGGGTAAGATTTTGATCGCTAGCTTTTTTAATTTGACTGGCCACTTGGTATCAATTCCCTTACGGGATCAAAGAAGCATTAATGCCGAATGGTATACTACCAAATGTTTGCCAGAAGTTTTCTCTGTTATAAGCAACAAGCGACCAAACACAGGGCTCCGCGGGCTACTGCTCCACCACGACAATGCACCTGCGCACACCGCACTCAAAACGAGGGACTTCCTGGACAGCACGCCAGTCAAACTCCTGGGTCACCCTCCTTACAGCCCTGATCTAGCACCGTGTGACTTCTTTTTATTCCCAAAAATAAAAAATCAGCTCAAAGGGATACAATTTTCGTCGCCGGAAGATGCGCTGGCTGCGTTCGAGCAGGCTGTAAACGAGGTGTCTGCGGCGGACTGGAAAAAGTGTTTTGAAAACTGGTTTAGGCGCATGAATCTTTGTATAGAGGCTGGTGGAAAGTACTTTGAAAAGATTTGATAAAAATATATGTACGTATAGAACAATTTTTTTTAGTTTCGCAAAACTTTCTGAGTGTCCCACGTATAGTAGTCAAAATACTCGCGCAAGCTCTGACCGTTTAGGTGTCTGCTCACTGCTGTCTAGTACAAAAGGCAAAGAGGGTGAAAATAGCCACCGATGGACACTGCCGTGCTAGGTGCATCACCTCACTGCATGAAACTTATAATTTGTAAGCGCGGAATAGTGTCCACAGAAATTTATGAAATCGATTATAAAAATATTTGAAAAATTAAGGTAATTTTTTTTTTATACATATGAAGAACGAGAATCTGGTACTAAACATCCTCCTTCAATAAGTCCCTCGTTCAACAAGCCAACCTGTAGTAGTATTTTATATTTTCTTAATTTAAATTTGATAGCCCCATTCAGCCAGCCAGTACATAAGTTCAGCACGTTTTATTCATTTCTTGTACATAATTCGTGCTTGTTCCAAATTCAAAATGTTTTTACTCACTTGTGAGTATAAAATAGTTTTATTCACTGTTATCGATGAATAAAATGCCCTTTTTCGAGTGGCAATGGTAAAAAGAAGATTATTTAATTAATTTGTCAATTTATTACTAGGTATGTTCTATTGTATCTCAAAGTATAGGTAGGTACTCTCTTTTAATCAGATAAAGTAAATTGACAGGAGCTATTATCACCTTGTAAAATAATGATTCCCTATTTAAAGTAATAGTGATGGGATGTATTTATTTTTTGTCATTGTGAATAAGTCGATAAATACTCGGTTCAACTTTTTCATTTATTTAGCTCATTCAAGTAGAGTAAGAAAGAAAGAATGAAATGATGATAATTTGTGTGCTCTTTTATGCCAACAAATGAAGTACACTGTACAAACCACTTGAAAATAAATAATTATTTATTTATTGTTATTTACACGGTTGTTTCATTTCATAAATTTATATAGTACTATAGCCTGACCTGAAAAGTGAAAAACCTGCTCTGGGGGTGCCACATTTACTTTTTTCAATCGAACACAACATATTGAAGTAGAATAAATTAGTTCCATAGGTTTTCCGCAACATGGCGAGGTTTTTAATTTTGCTGGTCAGGCTTTGCAACTTAAATATGTCAGACCCTGAAAACCTCTATCACTTCTATATGCTATGATCTATTTTCTTGGATGTAATGTAAAAGATAAAAATTATTCTTAGATAGATTTAATATCTAGGAATAGAATAATATTGAATGAGTCAGTATTATTTGTAGTAGTAAATTAATTATTCCGAGTAAGTCCTGGCTTTTAAGGTGAATGCTACAGGGTAGCACGCGAAATTCAAAATTTCTTGCGTTTTTTGCAAATTGTAGTTGTTTTTCGCCTTGTGTATAATTCGAAATATGATTCGCGGTAGTAACAACAATATATCTACGGAATAATACTCATAAAAAATATTAGCCTAGCTCTATAAGCTGTACAAGCTCGATTATATTAATTTACGATCAAATTATCGATTATCGAGCTTCTAGAGCTTATAAAGCTAGGTTTATATTTTTTATAAGTATTATTCAGTAGATATATTGTTATTACTACCGCAAATCGTATTTTGATTGATATACAACTCAAAACAGAGCTACAATTAGCAAAAAACGCAAGAAATTTTGAATTTCGCGGGCTACCCTGTAGCATTCACCTTAAGATCAAGAATTTTCATGTACCTATCTATTGCGCAAAGGTGAGATATTGGTTTTTATTAAAATAATAATTATATTTACAAAAGATTTCGCTATAAAATAAGCCAAAAAGATTTAATTAAAAACGCAGAGTATATGTAACGCATGTAGAGTTTTATGTTTTAATAAAATTACTTCTACAGAACTACTTTTTTAATAAATTCAGTTATTATAATATTTGTTGTACAATTTGTTTTTTTTTTTTTATATATATATTTTTAGTTGTATTTGTTACTTTATTTTGCTTATTTAACGAATACTTAGTTAAATTATTATTAATAATATAGAAGTACTATTTGTTACTTCAAGAGCGACTCTACATTATGGGCATATAATTATTACTTTTCTAGATATCAAAAACTATAATTAAAAGAATTCCAATGAAGTGTTGTTATTGTTAGAAGATGTCTTTAAAAAAAGTTGGAAACGTATTTACGACTTCTCTGATATTGCAAAGGCCCATGTGCGGCGGTAATTGTTTACCACCAGGTGACCCGCTTGCTCGTTTGACCCTCTCTATTATGAAAAAATTGAGCATTAGATTACACATTTCTAATATATCTAGGTAAAGTTTAATTATGATTATATCCACATGAAACGTGGTGGTGGGTGGTGGTGGGTGGTGGGTGGTGTGTGAGTGACATGTGTTTGAAATGCAATTGTTGTGTTCGAATGCTTTCTTTTGGTATGGTAAGAAGTGATTTAGCTAAGGGATATCCCGTGGAAAAGCAATATCCAGCTATACTGGCCACACCATATAAATCTAAATAATAAGGTAATAGAAATGTTATCTACCACCTTTTAATACCGGGATGCGTGTCGCCGGTTTGCCGCTACCAACACATACATACGCAATTACGCCCACCATGTTTCTAAAATTCAATGCAAAATAAATTAAGCCTAAAACAAAATCCGCTGTAAGATAAGCTGCGAAATATAATTGTAGTGACTCTGCTTCCAAAACAGCACTGATGATCAAGCAAACGGTTCGCGTACTGGTGTCCTACGAGACACCTGTACGCGGCGACAAGTTCACGCGTCTTTGCCACTTCTTTTAGCTTATTATTTAGATTTCTATGGGCCACACGTAGCATATTCGGTATTGGTAGTTCTGCAATCAGAAGGTCAATTCTCGTAATTAAAATGTTTAAAATATGGATCCAATAGAATTTTCATTAAATGTTAATGTATAGATTTCAGTAATAAAGTACCATAGAGTATCTCAATGTTGTAAATGTCAATCTCATGACAGTTAATGGTCGTGTTTGATGTTTATTTGTGACTGTGATTTTTGCCATATTTTTATTATTTGTAGTTAAATGATATACCTAGTATGTACTTCAATCACAACAAATGTAGTGTAATGTATAATAAAATTATTTATTATGTAAGTAATAAGTTTAGTTTTCTAACATATTTTTGGAAGTTTCTGTAATAGTATTGTGAATAAATAAATGACTAAGTAAATAAATTCGACGCTTGTATGTATTACCGTTTTTTTAAGATAGAGTAGGAATAATAAACGTAGAAATGACCATTTTTTGAGGGGACCCCCTTTTCGTATACACTTTTTACTTTTAGTATTTTCCATGATAGAAGCCGTAGTAACACATGTTTTGTGAAAATTTCAGAAGCCGTAGTAACACACGTTTTGTTAAAATTTCAACTGGCTACCTATTAGCTACAGCCTTGTGATAGACCTGACGGACGGACGGACAGATGGCGTAGGCAGAGTAATAGGGTCTCGTTACTTTTCAGGTACGGAACCCTAAAAATTTATGGAAATTGGTGTGAATTATTGTTTAAAGAAAATTTTGTTAATTTGTTTAGGTAAGTACCCACCAACGTCAGTCAGTCGTCGCCATCGTCAGTATAAAGCCAATTAAGAGGATTATTTGATCTATCATTCTTAAGGCGCATGTAGCAGCCAAGTGACGCCCCCATGAGTGATTTTTTTTTTTGTCACTGAATAAATCTTTTATCAAAAATTCGTTTCTAACAATTGAAGTACAGGTAGGCGAGAGTGGGGTAACACCGGACAGTTAAGAAAAAAATATCATACATTTGGTACTATGCTATATAATAATAAAATCGATATAGCCTATCAAAGAACATACATAAGGCATTACTTTGGCAAAAAAAAACAGAGATCAATTATAATTTATAGGAACTAGAACTTGTTTTAGTAAAAAACATAGATCCGGGTTCACCCCATACCTATGGGTAAAAGCGGATACGCATTTTATACCAACAGGGTGAATACTATCTAAATAATAAACGTATATTCTAGTAGGATTGAATACATGCTTTACATAAAGTGATCCTAAAATATTAAAAAAAAAATGTAACAACTGTTCTATTTAAGCCTATTGGCCTTGCAGCTGATTTTGGCTGTGGGGCTCTCAATGTCAGGTCGGTGTGCTGATTCAGAAATCCTCTTACCCAGTCCAAGCTGGCAAGTCCTGTTTCATTATTTAATGGGTAGTTAAAATTATTCCTTTCAGCTTATTGGAATGATAAACGTTGGATATCCATTTTAATTAATCCAAGTAGACGAGATTCCATAGTTTTAATTTGTTCTACTAGCATATCTCCCAGAAAATCACAGAAGACACGTTTTTCAGTAGTGAGACTGAGACCGGAACACATGAAGTGCTCCTCTGATTTTCCAGCTTTGATTTTCTTAACGCGTTCTTCTAAAGAAGTACATGGGTACTTCTTTAGAAGAACGCGTTAAAAGTTATCCCAATCTGCCCTCCATCCCTCAACTTATTAAAAGCATGTCTGACTCCAACCATTGTTATTTGATTTTTTGACGTATGCCTGTAAAATATTGAGGTCCTGTAAATATGTGAAAAAAATCATGTAAATACAAAACACTTAAAAAGTTAACTGAACTAAACACACAAAACATATGCTTCGATTTGGGGTGAAACCGGATACCCGATTTCACCCCGTCCGATTGTACCCCACAGGTGCCATATTTGAAATATTATTTTAAACACTTTATGTTTGAACCCACAGCAACAATTAATGCAGTTTTACTGCCTTAAGTATACATGATTCTATATAAAAAAAAAATAACATTGTATTAACACATGACCAAAACTAATCAGAATACGTCAAAAAATACAAAATAATAGATTACTTACCACTTTTTTCTTTTTTCTCCTATAGACGCATGCGCCGAAATTTTATCGTGGCCGTCATTTGCAACCACACTGCACGAGCGTTAGCGAATATCGGCCGGCTGTCTAGAACGAGACAGCGATACTCTTACTAGTGAAATAGCAACTATCCGCTTTCACCCTCTGTCCGATTTCCCCCCACATTCCCCTACTGTAGTTTAATCAGAAACTATTAACTCTGTAAATTATAGTTCGCTGTAGTTGTAGATAGAAAAAGTGAGAAAAACGGCCACTTTTGTCACTTTTTCTATCTACAACTACAGTGAACTATAAATTACAGAGTCAATAGTTTCTGATTAAGCTACAGCACCTGTACTTCAAGTGTTAAAAACGAATATTGGGTAAATGATGTATTTAGCGAGTTATATTTTTTTTACTGATGTGGGCGCCAATTGGCTGCTACATGCACCTTAATCCAGCTTTTACAATAGGGAAGGTGACAATTTTTTTTTTATTAGTTTTTATTAGAAATCCCGAAACTTTTTCAAGAAAAATAAGCAACAGTGAAAAAACCAATAAAATATTTAGTAAAATGTCCAAGTTATAGCAGGTTTAAATTTGTTCACAAGACAGAGACAGGACTATTGAAGAATGACGTAATTGTTCAAAACCTTCATAGTAACTTGACATCTCTCTGAAAAATGTCCGTTTCGCACGACAAGGACAGAAAATGCCCCTTCCATAAACTTAAAAAGCGTGGATTTTGTTTATTCTTTCTACAATGTTGTCCTTTCTGTACCTACCTTCTTTTAAATAATATAAAATTTTTGGTAATTTTGACTGTAGTCAACTACCGGATTTTCGGAGGCTAAATAAGAACCGCCTGGACTGCAAGATCTGATATTTTAACTTGCAGTAGGCGCGGCTGGCTGTGGATGGGTCACCGTCTTGTTGTACATCGAGACCCCTCCGTGCCTTGGAGAGCTCGCCAAGCCGTTGTTCCCGGTTGCCACAGTTATTTAATTATTGCCGTTTAACCAATACACATAAATAATACACAAACACAAAAATATTTAATCTGCGACAGATGTACACTTACATAATATACATACTGATGAGGAAAATAATGTCTGGTCAAATATAAACTGAAATAAAACTTGCTCAAAAAACTTACAATCATTGCCTATGGAATACCACCAAATTAAATTAAGACGTCACAGAACTGATTTTCGTAAGAGAAACATTATGTATGAAGGAGCACAATTATACAATAATCTACCAAAAAATATCAAGGACTGTCAATCAATTACTGTGTATAAAACTTGATTGAAAAATCATATTTATGGCAACATCTTTCAGAACCGTTTGATCTCTGTAATAAGAAAATTGAAATAGCTTAGGTATAAATAAGTAACTTAAACATTTTATGCTTATTGTAAGTGAACTGTGTTCTTTATGAGTAATAAAATTCATTAAACCTAATTAGGCTTATTGGGCGTAGTTTTATTTAGGATGTGCCTACCTACATTAATTTTTCTATTCACGAATAATATTTTTTATATGAGAATCTCTATTGCATGTTTATAAGATTATAGGTGGCGGTCAAACGCAAGCCCATTAGGTATAAAAAAGGTATTTACGGAATCATCATCATTATATATTTAAATAAAAAAATAAATTGTGCAGAGCTTGTGGTATGGGTACTAGACAATGGATATAATACTGATATACTTTTTTTTTTGTAAATACATACTTATAATACATAAGAAACAACCAGACCAACACAAACACTCATGTTCGTCACACAAATATTTGTGTCCTGTGGGAATCGAACCCACTACCTCGTGATCAGCAGTCCGACACTCGAACCACTAGACCACAGAGGTCGTCAACTTAAACCTCACTGCTGAACTGCCACAATGAACGTTGAAGGGAAACTATCTTATTTTTATGTTACTCTATTACACGTACCATTAACTACAATTCCTAAAAATAAATAAGGAAAGCTACGTCAACGCACATTGTTGATTGAAGCATCAAACTTCACTTCACAAAAAAATAACTCAAACTAAAACAGTTCTATGAACTAGAGTCACTAATAACTATGGATCTATAAATAAATAATTCAGTATTAAACAATCTGTTTATATATAAACACATAAACATACATAATACATATCGCTCCACAAATTAATAAATTCATAAAAGTTCCATGCAAAACCGAATCTTGAAAAGAAACTTCAGGGTTGTCGCACCTTTAAAAGTTTTTAACACATCACATACAATACCGTTTGTCGGTTGTCAATCTGTCATTTAATAGAGTGTGAGATTGAGGACGAAGAGATATATTTAAAAATATACATATAAAACTATGTGATACAGAAATTAGAGATGTTCCAAATTATTTTGATACCGTCACTTCTAAGATTGTAGTCCCATAATGACTTCATTATGATGACAGGTTTTTTTCTTCGACAAAGCGGAAAAATGTTTTAGTGGCTACTTTACTAAAAATACATTTTTAATGACACATTTATTTTTCTGGAGATTTTTAAATGAACTAACAAAACAATATTGTAATGTTAAGAATTTTTATTTCGTATGTTACATCCCAAACATTAATCTCAACAGTCCAAGGAAAAAGCGAATAGCGGATGATGAGTTGATGATTGACGTATTTCATTTGTTCTTTCAGAAAAGTTCGTGGACGCGACAGCATCGGCCTCGGGTTCTCCGTCCCCGCCTCTGGCGGAGTACGAACGAGATTCCCCCGTAGATGTGTCGTCGACGTCCGAAGCGGGGTCCGCCAGTGGAGCCCCAAGTGGCTCCCGGCCTCTCTCACCGCCTCCTAGAAACCCACAGCTCGTGGAACGATGGTCCAGCGAGGATATGCGACACATACAGTGCCACCTTGAAACTAAAGAACTCTGGGACAAGTTTAACGAATTAGGAACCGAAATGATTATTACCAAGACTGGAAGGTGAGTCTCTATTGTTTTTTAATAGTCTAGGTTGTCACATGAATTGTATTCGATTGGTTTTAAATTCTTCTGGCAGCATTAGTGCCAAATTACGACCGCCTACTCATTTATCTACGTGGAACGTACATTAATTAGTTTAATGACGGTTGTCTCATACTTTTTATGCATTGGCACTTTCAAAAGTTTGATTTCCAGCACATTCGGTACTTGTCAATATGAAAAACGATCGAATTACAATTAATTCATTTTGATTACCTACGTTAAAACCAACGTTCGAAAACGTAAGTCGTTTTACTGCAATTAATATTTCATTAATTGAACTGAGAGGCGGATTCATAACAAGCGGTACTGACGTAAAGCACGCGTTATTAACTACTTAAATGACCAAACGAATTGTTTTTAGGCTTCTCGTGTGAGAAATTAAAAACTCTGTGGTAGGTAGGTAATCGAATCGCGATTGCTGGTTAACGAGATCAAGGCAATATCGACGGCGCGTTTCAGAGGCGATAAGGTAGGTGGCACAGTGAAGGCGTCGGCGCGAGGCGTGTCGGTCGCGGCGCGCTGCCGAACAATGGGCAATCGACCGCCGCCGCCGCGCGCCCGCCGCGACTAACCGCCCGTGCGCAACTCGCACGTAAAACAATGAACACCACAATCAAAAACGTAACGATCACACCAATCGAACATAATATAATTGCCGTCCAAATAATCGTCACACAAGATCGAATTAACTTCTCATTAAAACCTGAATTCTATTCATCAACTCAGCCTATCGCAGTCCACTACTGGATATAGGCCTCTCCCAAGTTGCGCCACAACACTCGGTCCTCTGCTTTCCGCTTTTGTTTCTTTGAATTCTATTAGGGTGCATTAAAAGAGCCTCCACGAATGACGATATTTAATTGATCATTCGGCGCACCCTGGGCAGTCAGCCCCGCTACCAACCTGCTGACTGGCTAATCTTTTCCCCGCGGCATGAACTCGCTTGCTTGTATAGCTCATGTCGACACGATAGAAGAAGATTAAAACCTGAAAGAAACCGGAAAATATATAAAATGCAGTACATTCCAGAATTTTATGGAGTTTTTGAAGTCTATAATCGACCTAAAGACTATTTTCAACGAGATTTTAGTTAGACTTGATTATAATCAAGTCATAGTAGTAGTAGTAGTCATAGTTTTAGTCATTATAATGACGTGGTTGTTATTAAACGACTTCTTTCATATATCTTTAAAAAAAACCACGTTTTAATCAAACTGAAGACAAACTGAAACTTGAGAAAAATGGCTTAGTTCTTATCATTAGAACCCAATCTTTGGCTCTGAAATCTGAAACCTTCAATAAATTAATGGAAACGAAGTACGGGTACATTGAGGATGACATAAATGCTGATTAAAACTATACTGAATCTAAAAAGCAGTTGCTTGTTTAGCTATATTAGACATCCGTGCAGGTGAAAATGATTTGTGTTTAAGCGTTATCAAGGAAACACTGGGACGGCAGTCAGCCGCGCGGCGGAGCGGCGCACACCGACGACGCTTATCGACGCTCGCGTAAATCAACGCGACAGCTCACCGATCGTGACAAATTCGCAAACCTAATCTTTTGATAACGTTGTAGCTTACTCAGACAAACCGCACGATACTCGCCGCCAGTAAACGCTCTGCATTATTCGCCTTATATCATCTAGGTTAAGCAGGACAGTCCCTATATTATATACAACGTTTTATTTCAAATAACTGAAAACCTCTTAATGTGTCATTGTACTCATCAATATGAACAAATTTTACTAAAGAGCCAATTCTGAAATGGCGATAATAAAATCAGCTGATCCCTACATTTGTGTTCACATAAATCGACGAAATGTAGGGATTAGCTGTGTTTTTTTTCGATACGATTTCAGGGTTGGTCCCATTATAAAAGTTGTTCATATTGATGAGGACAATTTACCCCTTAAGAGTTTTTCAGTTATTTCAATAACACGTTCTATAACCAGCCTTTTATAAACTACCCAGCTGCTTCGATACTTGAACATAATTAGGGAATCTAACTCATTTCACAGCTTCGCCTTGAAATTTATTTAATGCTAAATACGTCATCTCCATACAAATAAATTTGAACAAAGGCTGGGTATAATGCACAAAACAATGAAGGCTCTTTCACGGACTATAAAGCTGTATTAATACCTCACTTATTTATTCCTTATAATGTTCTCGAGTTAACGACGCTTCGGGCGTCCAGTTTTTCTACCACGCACCATAAAATACGACATCTGGAAATATTACCAGTCGCATTCATTTCCGAATTTAGCAACACAGAACACAATAATAACAGTGTTGATTTGCTATAATAACCGTTCGCAAAAAAATGCCATGTTTCGTTTTTATGAGGATGTTTAGATGCGATAGATCTTCATAATTACCTCGCGATATCTCTTTTTCCACATTATCGATGCTTTAGATACGGTGGGTATCGGTAATGAAAGATTGAGCGTGATAGTAAGCGTTACAAAGGGCTTTGGGAAGTCGCAATGGGAGACAATTTGCCACACACCGTCACGCGAGCTTATCCGAGTCAGCCCCGTCGATTAGCATAAATCTCGCCAACTAACCGTCACAAATGAACGACGGGCGCGGGACGCGGGTAACAGCTAAACAAACTGACGCGAGCGACGATGCGATCGCGCGACATTCGCATGTCGCGGCGACGATGCGCGACGAATCGCGACCGTCGGCCGCCCGCATAAATCAGCATTATCTCGCGAGATAGCCGCGCGCCTGGACCCACCCCGCCGTATCACGCGGAGCCCCGTGTCGTTCGAAAAAATTAATGACTTGGAAAAACGATTCGCTTATGAGGGATCTTTCACTGTAATTGAATTGCCCCGCAGAGAGAGGCTGAATTGTCGTACAATATGTCGAGTAGGTGGTACTGAATCAGGTGCACCGACCTTTGCAAATCAATACTTTCAAACATCCAGCCCTTTTACAATATACATAGAACTAAGCTGGGGTCCAAAACGCATATATAAGTCTACATCACTTGAAATTTTAAATAGCAATAAGTTCAAAACGGTCTCAATCAAATCCCAATTACTGATTTAATATTTCATGCCCCATAAAACATGAAAGACAGGACTGCAGCAAAATCCCCACACATTATCTCACCCCAAAAGATAATCACTGCACGCGTAATAGAATAATGTAAATATGTCGGTCTGTCCGTCGCTAGTTGGCATGCTAATCGCGTTTTCTGTAAGCTCCGTTTTAAAACCTGCCGCTTTGTCCGCCGCTCTTTTAGTTTATTCAACGGGGAGTCATTTTTCATCCGCTTGGCAAATATTTTGATATTTGTCGATTACGCGGCTTTGTGTGCAAAAGCTTTCATGAACGTAAAGTCCATCTGATGCTTTTTTATTGTATTCAACAAATTAGGAACGTTTTATTAATTTGCTGATAATATCGGAACTGACATCTTCTATCAATTGAATTAATTAACACCATTATTTATACCTATAGTTTGTTATTTTTTTCTAATTCTAAGAATCCTGTGTGGGTTTTCCTAAAATGCCTTATACTTAAATAACGTTATTGTGATGTATGATTTGCTTTATATTCTATTTTAGACGTAACAAAATTATTTAAAATAGATTCCGCCCCCAAGCAGTTCAGACACACAATCACTAATGCCAATATACACTTATCTGTGTACCAAAAAAAAAATCAGAAAAATACAAGAATTTGAACTGACTGACAATTATTATAATTTACTTACTTTTTGCTGTATTCAGATTTGTATCATTTTAAGAAACCTAAACATGTGTAGTATATATTTGCATATACAATGTACAGTCGACCACACGTCAGTGTTAACAGTTTGACATTGACAGCGGCTTTATTTCGTAAGCAGTTAGGGCGGTTTTCTAATTAAAGTGTTACCACTGCCATGTAGTCGACTGTACATATCACGGATCTGACAATAAAAGCAAGCCCTGAAAGTGGTTTATTTAGAATAATTAGGAGAATCGATTTGTATGGATTTTATACCTTGTTACATTTAGCCCATCTTTTTTTTTCAAAATATTTTTTTGATTTTATGGATAAATAAGTATATCAGCGGATCTCGAATAAGTCCTTGAGATCCGGGAAGAAAAACGAAATGAGTTTGCTTGTGTCAGGTTACCAACTCGAGAACTTAATGATGTCTAACAATCATGTAGTTTGGTAATTTTGAAAAAAAAAAAAAAACAGATAATATTCATAATATTCTAATTGGGGTGTCTGAGGTCTTGCGTTCATTCTGTTATATGTTGTATAATATATATTTTCAAACAATATTATAATAAGCGTATATAAGTAAGAATATCTGTGGCAGTCGTTATGGGTATTGGGTAGCCAGAAGCCTGAAAGTCTGACAACTGGTCTAACCTCCGAATGTCAGTATTATAGTATTACCCAGTTACTGGGTTGCAGGGGTCTGATGGCAGTCGCTCCGTGTAAAATACTGATGTTCAGCCGCATCTGCCCTCCGATTCAGAACCATGCGATAACAAGTTGTCGATCGATTCGGTTTGTTATCTCTTTTTCTCTCGTTGCGAGAATCATAAGACGAAACGAGATAACAAACCGAATCGGTCGACAACTGGTTATCGTGTGGTTCTGAATCGCATAGCAGGTTAGGCTGGAAGCCGACCCCAATTTAATTGGGAAAAGACGAGGAGTATGGTTATAATAGGGCGTATATAACGTTACTTTTTGCTAACGCAATTTGAAAAACTAGTTTGTTCAGAACCAAGAGGAGAATCGGTTGGGATAGTTTTTATTCTAAATCACAGGATTACATGCTTTTAGAACAACTAGTTGGTAGCGGAGAGTGTGAAGAATGTTGTACAAGGACTACCTGATGCACGGAAACTAATCGAGTCAAACTTCCTGGACCTTAAGGACCTATTCACGATCCACTGATGAATTGTTGATTGAATTTAACCAAAATTACCAAATTGAGTTTTTTAATATTTTTTTGGTAAAATATAACATAAACAATCCCAATCGATTCTCTAACGGCCAAAATTAATATCCTATCTATCCACGATTTACCCTACTAGAGATCGAAATTTGACATAATATATTGTAACTCTAGTAGGGCAAATCGTGGATAGATTGGATATTAATTTTGGCCGCTACCCGCTAGTAATTCTGAACAAACTTAAAAATAAATAATAGTGGGGATGAGCAGAATACAGGCACTTATCAGTTGTTTCAACTGCCTGCCTGTTTATTTATAATAATAATATAATACAATAATAACTAAATATAGTTTCTCAAATAGCATTACCAAAAAGTAACGTTGAATACCGAGTTATTTTTAATATATCAATAACACTATAAGGGTAGTTTCTGCTCATCATTTTGCATAACTTTAACTATATGACCAACTCTAAAATCGTGAAAATCCCAGTCCACTGCTGGACATAGGCCTCTCCTAAGTTACGCCACAAAGTCATTCCTCTGCCTGGATGGATGCGGAAGCATCCAGTACCCCCAGCCACCTTATTCAGATCGTCAGTCCACATGGCGTGGGGGCGCCCTACGCTGCGTTTGCCGATTCGCGGTCTCCACTCAAGGACTCGTCTGCTCCAGCGGCCGTCGGTCCGTCGGACAGACATGGCCAGCCCACTGCCACTTCAAGCTTACTGATCCTACAAACTATGTCGGTCACTCCGTTTCTTCTCCGGATAATTTAGTTACGGATTTCATCCTTAAAACACTAAGAGACTGTACTCCACTAGATAAACTTAAACTAGTTTACTTGGCTCTATGTCAGTCCATAATCCAATACTGCATCACAGTCTGGGGTGGGGCTGCCAAAACGTTGTTACTTGGTTTGGAGAGAGCACAAAGAGCTGTGCTGAAAGTGATGACCAAAAAACCCTATAGATACCCGACCACAAAACTATACTCGGAGTGTAAAGTGCAAACGGTTCGCCAGCTCTTTGTACTCAAACCCATCTTGAGAAAGCACCGAAGTGTCCCTCTCCCCGACCCAAATAGACGCAGTAAGATGCCCGTATGCCCTCGTGACCCATTTAGGACTTCTTTTGCCGGGAGACATTTCAACAGTCTCAGCTCCAAAATCTACGACTATATACATAAAGACCTTAATATTGCAGGACTTAGCAAAAATAAAGTAAAAAAAATTGTTACCGAATGGCTTCTAGAACTAGACTACCAAAAGACTGAAGATCTGCTTGCATATATCGCGTAATACCCCAACTCCATACACACAAACAACAACACACAAAAAAAAAAAAAAAATACATACGCACACCCTACACCTCACACCCCACACACACAAACCCCACACACTCACAACCCTCACACACACACACACATAATATACACCTATTTGTAAAAATAATTTATAATAATTAAAATACTGTTTTGTCAACATCCTTGTCAACATGTTAACTACCGTTGTGTACCATAAATGCTGTCATATTCCACGACTGAACACTGTCTCCCAAAATACAAGCTCCGGCTTAGTTTGGGATCCAGTATCAGTATCTCTTGTAATACATTTATATGGTACCTTTTACTAATGTCATACAGATAATTTAAAGATTGTGACAATAAACACCTTTTTATTTATATTTTATTTTATTTAAAGAAACTCCAAGCATAGCTCGCTGCACAGCTCGCTGAGTGACTTTGAATTTGTGGACTAGCCCAACTGTCAGTGTCAACGTCTCGGCACCGTAAGTCATGACAGGCAGGACGCACTGGTTGCAGATCTTCGTCTTCAAACTTTGTGGTACCATACTAAGTGGATGCCTAACTCCAACAAAATGTATGGAGCAGGTATCAGCAGAATTTTTATATAGTTAAAGTTGTGCATAATGATAAGCAGAAACTAGGTACCCTTAAAGTGTTTTATGTATATTAAAAATAAACCCTGTATAATTATGACGGAATAGTGCTAACAGATTTAAATTAACATGTTTTACTAATACACAATACGATCTATCGTCGATAGCACGTAGCTCGCTGAAGATGTTTTCGGCGGTTCACGTTGCCAACACTTTAATCGTTGGAGCTCAGTTGGCAGCCAACACGCTCTTTGATTTACTTCTCACCAGCATCTAGCCGTCGTAAATCTTCCACATATGATATATAAATACACTTTTATCTTATACGTATGTATACAGAGGCATTTTAACTTAACAGAACATCATATAGCATCTAAATTAAGATTGTTCTCGTTTATAAATTACTCGTCGACTCTTTGCAGTCATGCTGTAGAAGCGATGGTATGTGGTGAAATATTTTGACGTCTTTCTTTATAATTGATGTTACACATCCCTCTCATTTGTATTTTTTTATGTTTTTCATATGAGGTTAGGTGCCAAGCACATAAATGGCACAGGTCGTAGGTACACTTATCTTCTGGGCTAATCGGCGCTTAATAATACTAAATACGAAATAGTTTATTGTGCTTAAGGGGAATGTAGCAGCCAAGTGGCGCCCCCATCGTTAAAAAAAATATTAGTCGCTGAATACATCATTTATCAAAAATATTTTTTACAATTGAAGTACATGTACCTCAATCAATCAATCAACTCAGCCTATCGCAGTCCACTGCTGGACATAGGCCTCTCCCAAGTTGCGCCACAACGCTCGGTCCTCTGCCTTCCGCATCCAGTCCCCCCAGCCACGTTCTTTATGTCGTCGGTCCACCTGACAGGGGGGCGCCCTACGCTGCGTTTGCCGATTCGCGGTCTCCACTCAAGGACTCGTCTGCTCCAGCGGCCATCGGTCCTTCGACAGACATGGCCAGCCCACTGCCACTTTAGCTTACTGATTCTACAAGCTATGTCGGTCACTCCGGTACAGTACAGGTACCTACTGTAGTTTAATTAGAAACTATTGACTCTGTAAATTATAGTTAGCTGTAGTTTTAGATACAAAATATGCGAAAAACGGCCACTTTTGACACTTTTTGTATCTACAACTTCAGCGAACTATAATTTAATTACAGTACCTGTACCTCAATCGTTAAAAAAGGATTTTTGAAAAAATGATGTATTCAGCGAGTAATAATTTTTACTGATGGGGGCGCCACTTGGCTACTACATTCCCCTTAAACAGATAATTTTACAAGTTAGTGCTTGGAGTCTCCTTTTAAGCAATTAATGCCTGTGTTAGGAGACTCCGCTCTTCCATAAAATATTAGCTTCTAGTTAAGTTCAAGGTTAATTTAAATAACATACGTGGGACACTCAGAAAGTTTTGCGAAACTAAAAAAAATTGTTCTATACGTACATATATTTTTATCAAATCTTTTCAAAGTACTTTCCACCAGCCTCTATACAAAGATTCATGCGCCTAAACCAGTTTTCAAAACACTTTTTCCAGTCCGCCGCAGACACCTCGTTTACAGCCTGCTCGAACGCAGCCAGCGCATCTTCCGGCGACGAAAATTGTATCCCTTTGAGCTGATTTTTTATTTTTGGGAATAAAAAGAAGTCACACGGTGCTAGATCAGGGCTGTAAGGAGGGTGACCCAGGAGTTTGACTGGCGTGCTGTCCAGGAAGTCCCTCGTTTTGAGTGCGGTGTGCGCAGGTGCATTGTCGTGGTGGAGCAGTAGCCCGCGGAGCCCTGTGTTTGGTCGCTTGTTGCTTATAACAGAGAAAACTTCTGGCAAACATTTGGTAGTATACCATTCGGCATTAATGCTTCTTTGATCCCGTAAGGGAATTGATACCAAGTGGCCAGTCAAATTAAAAAAGCTAGCGATCAAAATCTTACCCCCGCTTCTAGATCGCTTCACTTTGGTAGGCGTTGGCTCATTTTGAAACACCCAAACAGTCGACTGGCGCTTGGTTTCTGGGTCGTATTGATAAATCGAGGACTCATCACCTGTAACGATGTCGTAAACACGCCGAGACGAGCCTGCTTCAAATTTGTTAAGCATATCACGGCACCATTCCACCCGGGCCTGCTTCTGAGCATCGGTGAGGTTGTGCGGCACCCAGCGTGATACTATCCTCCTCACGCGAAGATGGCTGTGTAGAATCTCGTGAACGCTTCCCGATCCAATCTTCAATATGTGTTGAATCTCCTGATATGTAATTCGCCTATTGTCTTGGATTAAATTTTTCACTGCTAGCACGTTTTCTTCGGTAACAGCCGTCAAAGGGCGACCGCTTCTTTCGTCATCCCCCAAAGTTGGTCGACCGCGCTTGAATTCGTTATACCAACGATACACGGTTGCCTTGGAAGGGCCTTCATCCATGAATGCCATTTGAAGTCTATCGTACGATTCATCCGGTTTCAGGCGACACTTGAAATCGTATAAAATCATAGCTCTAAAATGTTCCCGGCGCAGATCCATATTTCAGTGAGACACAATACTTTGAATTAACTCGCAAAAAATGTGGAGGGAAATTTTGAAATTGGAACTTACTTATTTTTACTTATAAATAATCATATTTTCGAAAAACATTATAACTGGCCAGTCTCCCATATATAAAAACTTTTTTTCGCAATACTTTCTGAGGGGCCTGGTATAAATATATTATATTAGGTACGACTATAAATAAGTCTAAATAAAAAATATTTTTTTTTTTTTTTTTACTGATAATGTCGTAGTAGTAATTACAATTGGAAAATCAGTCCCCCTAGCTAAGTTGACAATCTACAATCGTCAACGCTTAGAAAACCATCAAAATGTATGGGAATGACATATCTCAACGAAAAAGTCATTCGTTGAGATATGTCATTCCCATACATTTTGATTGTTTTCTATTAGCGTTGACGATTGTAGATTGTAACTTGGCTAGGGGGGCAGAAAAGGTTTCATGAAGCTTATCTTGCTTATATGCCTTGATTAGTCTGCGTATAGTTTAGTCAAGAACATAAGTATCTATAGTTGCCGTTTGTTAGTTAAATTAATCTTCTCAATACACAGTAAAACTTTTAAAAGATAAAAAATAAAACTCCTGTTAACATTTCAAATCGGCAAATATTAGTGTAATGTCACACGGCACAACCCATTTTTACCTGTAATGGCACATCGCGCTACGAATTCCCACAACTAGGTTCGTGGCGATTTATCGAACAATATTGTAGCCGGCCCCGTGCGTATGTACCAGTCGTGTTTGTTAAAAGTGTAACTTGTAAACGAAATAATATTTTTGGATGCGCTATATTTTTAGGAGTTTAATCATCATTTCAGCCATAAGACGTCCACTGCTGGACATAGGTCTCCTCCAAAAAGGGGGGATATGCCATAATCGCCACGCTTGGCAGGCGGGTTGACGATCGCAGTTGGTTGGTTAAATACTTAGAGAAAGCTGCTGCCCATCCTCTGTTGATTTGATTGACGTTGAGGAGTTTAGTTGCAATTAATTATCATAAAAAAATAGTTCAGATGAATGGTTCAATGCTGCTTGTTGGAGTTGAAATAAAAAAACACGCCAAGTGCGAGTCGGACTCGCACAGTTAGGGTTCCCTACCACCAATCAACCTAATACCTTGATACCATAGAAACTGATTTAATTTTGAAATATCCTGTTGGTGAAATATGAATATTCGCATTTCTTTCTTACGGAGTTATCTACCACCACACATGTCTGTTTGTCTTATTTTTATATGTGTTGTAACTATATAGTATGCACAGTTTGACGCTTATTGTTTGTACAGTTTGACGCTTATTGTTTGTACACTTTGACGCTTATTGTTTGTACAGTTCGACGCTTATTGTATGTATTGTTTTCAAGATAGAGCAGGAACAAAAAACATTTAAAAAATGTATTTTATTTTTTAGGTTTCTTGTATGGGGTCCCTTTGGGTGCAGACTTTCTTCTTTGTTGTATTTGCCATGATAAAGGCCATAGTAGCTAATACACCTTCTGTGAAAAATTCAACTGGTTACCTATTACGGTTAAAATATCATGCTTTGTGACACACATAATTTGTGGATGGACGGACGGACGGACAGCTGGCGTAGGCCGAGTAATAGGGTCCCGTTGGCACTTGGTACGGAACCCTAAACAGAGCCCTATTTTAAATAATAATAATAATAGGACACTAATTAATTTCTGGTTTTGGCTGTTATCGTTTCATGCTTTTTTTTTTTTTTGATTTTATTGTTTTAGTATTTTGTGACTTTAAATTCAGATTTATCTATCATTTGCATGCTATTTATGGTAAATGTGCCGTACTCAATAAAATTGTACCTGACATCTGTATCTACCACATTTAAGCAAATAAAGAAATTGAAATTGATTAGTGTACCTAAAATGCAATAGTCTTTTAGACTTTGTCGCCTTTTATCAATAGGTACCTACTTTCGTTTTATTTTAGAAATATTTTTCTTCTTCTTCGTCGTTCCCTCACTGCTGAGGATCGCTACCACATACGACGCGTTTCCAAGCTATTTTAGAAATAGCTCCCTTCATTCCAAGTTCAAAGTGCTTCTGAATAGTTTAAATAATATGAACTTGTAACCCATGCTAGTTGATTCTGACGATAACGCTCCAAGGCATACGTCGATAACATACCTTATCCATTTCTATGATGCAATGATACCTATCTGCAGTATTCGTTCTTGTGTACCTACACAAATCATGTTCCTGAAATTTATCGAAACAGTTTAGGCGTATCCAAAGGTTTTGAATATTTTCGCTGTTCAGATACCGCTGGGCGCACACCGCGCTTACACGTGCACGAGGCCAGCTCGCCATTTGTCGCACTCGCGCGATAATTGTTGATATACGATCGCGATCCGACACCGTAATTGTCAACGCTTAATCTTCTAATTGGCTCGCATTTACCAATGCCAACGTGTCGCCTCTGCCCATTCGCATCGATAGTTCGTTTAAAAAAAAACATTGTCAAATTTTTCGTTACAATTGTAATCGTTAAACATAACCGACTCCTATAAAAGCGTGGATCGAGTAGAGTTGAAAAGCAATTCGCAACGCCAATTTCAAGAACAGTAAAAAGTGCGATTCACAAGTGCAACTTGAAACGGCGTTTAAGAGCGAACCGAGGGCGGCGCCCACCGGGGGCGAGAAAACAATTTGGAATTTTATCGGTGGCGAGGTGGTGGTGCGGGGTGGCGGGGTGGCGCGTTACCTCTGATTTATGTGCGACATTAGACGCGAGGTGGGCACGACGCGCGAAATGCACACGCGCCGTGAGGACCATTGCCGCTCACTTGCCACTCACTCACTCGCCGCGCCTTCGCGGTCTTCAATACAAGCACTACGTTGTGTCACACTATTTACGCGACACAACGCCTAGGTTCTTCACTTAATGATATTATTGATAATTTGTTGTTTTAATTACCTAATGCAGTTTCTTGTTGTAGATAATGGAACTCTACCTAGTCCTCAACTTCTGTGAATTTTCGATGGTTTTGGAAACGAAATGGGGTCATCATTATGAACAACTTCTACTATGGGACCAAACCAGAAATCGCAAAAAAAAAATCATAATGATGAGTACAATGACCCCTTTTCGTTTCCAAAACCAACGAAAATTCACCGTGTACAATTAGAAGATACAAGTTGTCTTGGCTGTTGTTTTAAGTTTAACCTAAACAAAAGCTTTCAGCAATTAAAACTGAAAAAGCAAGATTAATAAATTAATGAAACCATAACACAGCTTAAACTTTACCAACTGATGCCGTGGATATTTCAGTGTCATTCGAATTCAAAAGCTAATTTCACTAAAACCTTAAATGAATCGAGTTGGTCGGAGCTCGCACATTATTTAACTTACTCCAAGTTTAAATTGAAAACGCCACCAAACTCTTTGCGGAGTCAGAGTCAAATTTTGAACTTTGCCGCTGAATCGGAAATTTCTTTATAAATATCTTATTAAGCTTAAATTCAGTTGGTGTCACGCTGCCGACACTAATTTAATTCGTGAAAGACGGCGACTGAGCGACGCGAGACGCGCGGCCGTAGGGAGCAGTGAAAATGTATGCAAACGGGAAACGCGATATTTGACGGAGCTGAAAACGACAAAAGAATTAAGGAGGATGCGGCCGAGGGGTGGCGCGACGCCGACGACACCGCCCGCCGCGCCACCCCTGTCACATCGCGAATTCACTTTACTGTGTCTTATTAAGAGATTAGCTGTCATTTCAGCGCGATCAAACCCTTTCATTTAAAAACAATGTACCTACCTATAAAATTACTCAGAACTTCTAATAGCCCCATAATGACAAGTCTACTCTACCACATATAAGCATGTCAGGGAAACGATTGCCATGGTATGTATAATTAAATTGGAAACTGAAAGCTCTAATTTGTCTATGATTGTAATGAAAAGAAATGGAAATTTTTAATTTTCGGGCGTTAATAATTCAAGCACTCAACCCTATCTGTTGTTATCTAGGCTATGTGAAGTGAACACATGCAGCCTATTTGAATACATGTGTAATAGATGTGTGATTCATGTAAATGTACCCTTAGCAAGTGTATCGCGGGCTAATCTGCCCCCTCACCCCCGCCCGCGCCGCCAATATGCCGTGGGGGTGGCGGGGTGCCCGAGAAAACGTGTAAACTAATTATGTACATTTTCGTAGCCACTTATTTACATAACCACGGCCTGAGCTCCGCTTTCACCGTGAATATTTCATTCGTAATCTTTACTTTGACGGTTTAATATGACAGCTGTTGTTTTGTTTGGAGGAAACTTTTAATTTTTGTCGTTTTCTTCTGGTGGCAGCGCCCTTTGTGTGCGCGTTAGGCCGACGCCTCCCGTAATGATAGGTGATTGTCGAACAACTTTTTTAATACGGATAAACGACTGGGAAACTTCGTGAGGTGTAATTTGGAATTTTCGCCGAGACGTGTCGCTTGTTGTCTGACAATGGGGAAGGTGCTTATTATTTTGATGACTGTTTTGTCTACTGTTCGGGGGAGTTTATTGTATTGATAGTTTGAGAACGACAGATATCGATTGGTTTGAAGGGTTGTCACGTAATGAAGAACGAGGTGGCATACACAAATGATTCATGAGTCGTGAACAGGCTGAGTTGTTGTGAAGTGTACAGGAAGCCGATAAGTAAAACTATTAGTAGGTAATGAGCGACTGTTGCGGCGTTTCGCGGGTATTTATACCGCGCCTTCGCGGGAACTAATTTATGGAAGTAAGTACGCGGAAAATGTTTATGTACGTACTTCGGCCCTCCCGCCCTGCGCTGGTGACATCCGGTGCCTTCGCTATTTGCTGCTACTAGGCAGAGACGTAGAATTATAATACAGTAGGAGCTCAATTGTCTGGAATTACACAAAGCTAATACTAAGTAATGTCACAATTATTTAGTTAGGTACATGTCATGTGACTTCCACGAAACAATCATGAATTTAATTACATTTCTTTTACAATAAGATACAGCAGATGAATTCTCGGAGCCTATAAACGCAAGGCGTTGTTTCAGCACAAAACGAACGCCAACACCACCACGTGCGCACGCGCATAGCTGCGCCTTTGATGCTGCCACGTTCAGGAACGAGCTGATGACAGATGCGTTTCATGTAGGCATTACTCACGGACTCACGTCTCGCTAATGACTCTTTGTAATTATTAAAGAAATTGGAGACAATAAGTCTGGATGCCCGATTTAAAAACACTTTGCTGCAATTAATATGATCATTATTTCTATTTCAATAAACACAGCACAGTCCACTGTTTGACACGAGCCTCTTCCAAATGCTCTGCCTCTCTTTTCGAATGTAAATTACTAATTATTATAACGAATTAACGCATGTGGAGCGAAATCTAAAGATATAGGTAAATTGTGTAAAGAAAAATTCGCTCACGAGTAGGATTCGAAACTGCGACTGAGACTCCTGATTCGTTACACCAGTCTTTGTAATGTCACAGTTATTTAGATAGGAACATATGTAATGTAACTTTCACATTTATTTTACAATAAGATACAGCAGATGAATTCTCGGAGCCAATTCTTTGTCATTAATTGGAAATTAATTGTTATGACTTTTTTTAAAGAATAAAGAGTAGGCAACGTTGTTTATTAGAGCTTAATACATTATTTAACATAAATTTTGTCAAAAATAATTGAATTTAAGGCGCTACCTCACCGGGAGCATTCGCTTGTCATTAAACAGTTCAGATTCGCGCATTACATCAGTGAGTGAGGGGAGCCGAGCATTACAGTTCGCTACCTGTAATGTTACAATTTGTTATTTGTTCTCACCGGAAGCATTCGCCTGTAATGTAACAGTAGTGAGTAGGAGCACCCGTGATACATTTTGTAACATGAATGCGTACAACTACAGGCGAATGGTCCTCAGTCAGGAAGTATATCATCATAGGATATCACCATTTCAGTCATAAGACGTCCACTGTTGGACATAGGCCTCCCTCAAGCATCGCTACAACGACCGGTACTGCGCTTTCCACATCCAGCGGATTCCCGCGACCTTCTCCTTCAAAGGTAGTAGGTATATGTTGTTACGTAATGCTCAAAATCAAATCTTGCATTGTTACATTACAGGCGAATGCTCAACAGTTAGTGAGTTATGTTGTAACGTAATGCTCAAAATTAAATCTTGCACCGATGAGGGAGCGCTTTTAGAGCGTTTACAGATAAGGAGACATTTTTCACACTTCTCAAGCTCCGGTCCTTATTCTCGTAGTAGAGTATTTCTGCTGAATTGTTCATTACTATGTAACATTTATTATATTTGTTCTATTTAACGAAACCGTTAATGCCAACTGAAGTAGCAGAGCCACTGTAAATCGTAGACCTACTTTCATTACGGAGCTGGTTTTTAAGCAAGACTGAGAAAAGTAAGCAACTTAGGCTAGTTTTCATTAAGACGAGGTAAGTTCTCATTATTGCGTAAAACGTCTAGTTTTTCGTCGGAAAGTTAGCCTTATCCCTACATATTTCAAATCAGAAAAAAACAGTGTATATGCATAGTCAATAGTTCAATATAGAAACTGAGTCAATAATAATTCTTAGAATTGAAAATAATACACAAATAAATGGAAAAAAAATCGGCCAAGCAATTTTCGACCATACTGACATATATTTAGTTTTATAGAATTTGACATTGAGATTTGGAACGAGCTATGCTTGGAGTTTCTTTGAAGGATAAAATCCGTAACGAGATTAATCGGAGAAGAACCGGAGTGACCGACATAGCTTGTAGGATAAGTAAGCTGAAGTGGCAGTGGGCTGGCCATGTCTGTCGAAGGACCGACGGCCGCTGGATCAGACGAGTCCATGAGTAGAAACCGTGAATCGGCAAACGCAGCGTTGGGCAACCCCCCGCCGCTAGGTGGACCGACGACCTGAAGAACGTGGCTGGAGGGGACTGGATGCGGAAGGCAGAGGACTGAGTGTTGTGGCACAACTTGGGAGAGGCCTATGTCCAGCAGTGGACTGCGATAGGCTGAGTTGATCGACATTTATTATTTTTTACAAACAGTCCAAATGATCGAAAGATGAAAGTTATTTCTTTTTCCAAAATGTCATTATGGTCGATAATCGCTTCCGCCGTATTTTAGTAGTATTTTTGTACCTTTGTCCCAATGGTAGAAATATGACATAAGCTCCATACAAATTGTGTCATGGATAGATAGGATATTAATTTTGGCCGTAAGAATCCAACTAAACTATCGGCCGATTAAAAGTCGGCAGATCGCGGGGGGTTAAAAACCATGTATATAATTTTATTGTGCACGCAAAATTACATTTTTAAAGACAGGTACTTAGCTATAACAAGCCTTGTGATTAGCGCATCAGTTGTCATACGGAACGCTTTGTACTGCAATCTGGGGTGTCATTTACGCCGCAACGGTTATTATCGAGAAATTTGCGTGGCCCGCCGTCACTACCTTTTCATTACGTATTACTCAAACCCAGCTCCTTTATTACACACAAGCCCATAGCAGCTTTTTCTTTATTCCCTTTGAGCTTTAACGTTTTAGCAGTACTTATTAATCAAATTGAAAAAATATTTTTGCATTGGTAGTTAAGTTACACATCAGTCGATATATGCGTCAGATAGCCGTAAATGCGGGGGACGCACGATCAATTAATTAGTCTAAAATATCATACAATAATTATAGTTCTATGCAGCCTGTCTATTTAATACTACAGCACGCTATAAATTGATATGCAATGATCATGTAATTGATAATTTCCTGTTCAATTGCACGTGGTGTCAAACATTATCAAGATTTGATTAAATAATTAATAAAGAGGAATACTTATTTTGTCGCCACAGGCATGGAGCAGAGGTGTGGTGGTACTTTTCTTCAAAAAGGCCGATAATGCTCTACTGACGCAGTTTTTGACTATTGTGTGTTGCCAGTAATACTTACGGCACTGAAACGTGGTCGCTCACAACGGGCCTGATAAGAAGGCTTAAAGTCACTCAAAGGGCAATGGGGAGGGCTATGCTCGGAGTGTCCCTACGTGATCGAGTCAGAAATGAGGAGAATCGCAGGATATCGAAGGTAACCAACATAGCCCGAAGAATTGCCAAACATAAGTGGCAGTGGGTAGGGCACATTGCTCGCAGAACGGGTGGCCGATGGGGCCGTAAAGTTCTGGAGGGGCGACCTTGTATACTGGAAGGCGCAGCGTGGGTAGGCCCCCCACAAGGTGGATAGACGACCTGGTGAAGGTGGCGGGAATCCGCTGGATGCGGAAAGCGCAGGACCAGTCGTTGTGACGATGCTTGGGGAGGGCTATGTCCAGCAGTGGACGTCTTTCGGCTGAAATGATGATGATGACTTATTTTGTAAAACGACTTGTAACAATTGATACGAAAAGAGTTGCTTAAATAAATTCAATTAAATTTAATTATTTGGTCTGTTGAGATTGGTCACTGCATCTTGTATGTTTACTATACATGAGAAACTGAATATTAATGACATTACCAACATGACCAGCCAGGTGGACCGACGACCTGATGAAAGTAGCTGGGGGGGACTGGATGCGGAAGGCAGAGGATCGAGTGTTGTGGCGCAATTTGGGAGTGGCCTATGTCCAGCAGTGGAATGCTATAGGCTGAGTTGATACCAACATGAATTTCAAGAAAGGTTTACAAGGGAAATTGATAACAAAGCTGTTGTCTTGTATCTGTTGTGCAGGTCACAGTAAGAGTCACGTGTTAGAGTTCTGTAGCTTGCACCGGTCTGGCACTAGTGAAGCAAATACGAATGGAAGAAATAGCTTTATTATTGAAGTAACTCAAAATCAAAAACTTGTTTGTTCAGAATCGAAAGTAGAATGGTTTACACTTCTTTTTAATATAGGAAAAAATTTATAACAAAAAAAATGCGATGCGGGGTGAGTGGGGCGCGTCGATTAGAATAAGTAGGTACCTACCTACCTATGACAACAACAAAAAATACCAAATATCTTCTATATACAATAATTTATTAAAATAAATAATAATTTATTTAATAATTTAATTCAATATTCTTTATTTGCGGAATATGGGAAGGTATACATGGTTTTACAATAGTTAAAATTATATTAAAGATCGCCATATTCAGGCTTAATATGCTTTTTCTAAAAGTAATTTCTTAAGTTTGTTTTTAAATACATTATACCACTAGAGATTTTAAGCAAAGAGTTTGGTAAATGAATATACCATAGAGAGTATGGAAATGTCTTTGGAATATACACTCCGGGAAACATGCAAAATACAAATACACTGCTGTTTAAAAGTCCAGCTCTAGTAGACATGAGGCTTATTTGGAAACTGTCTCTGGCTTTTCAATTTCTCAAACAGATTACTATTTTTCGTTAACAAAAAGTAACGTTGTACACAACGTCACTTGCACAATCAAATACCTATGCGAGGCTACTGATAGTGCTGTTAACGTAGCTACATTTTGGTCCAAAATGATATAATAAACTCGAATCATCGACACGAAGAAGAAGAAGAACGTTGTATACGCCCTATTATAATCATCCTCCTCGCCTTTTCCCAATTACATTGGGGTCGGCTTCCAGTCTAACCAGATGCGGCTGAACATCAGTATTTTACACAGAGCGAGTGCCATCAGACCCCCGCAACCCAGTAACTGGGTAATACCGACATTCGGAGTTTAGACCAGTTGTTATACTTTCGGGCTTTTGACTACCCGTAACGACTGCTTTAGATATTTGTATGACAGCCGGGACAGACAGCTTAACGTGCTCTCCGAGGTACGGAGGGGTCTCGATGTGCAACGAACGATGGTGAACTGACCGTGGCATCATTATTATCATCATCATCATCAGTTCAACCGAAAGACGTCCACTGCTGGACAGGCCTCCCTCAATAACCGGAGCGGATTCCCGTGACCTTCACCAGGTCATCGGTCCACCTTGTGGATGGAAGGCGCAGCGTGGGTAGGACCACGCTGCGCCTTCCATTACGCGGTCGCCACTCCAGAACTTTACTGCCCCATCGGCCATCAGTTCTGCGAGCAATGTGCCCCACGGTGCGCCCTTCGGTTACCTGCGAATCTCCTTATTTCTGAGTCGATCACGCAGGGACACTCCGAGCATAGCCCTCTCCATTGCCCTTTGAGTGACTTTGAGTCTTCTTATCAGGCCCATTGTGAGCAACCATGTTTCAGTGCCGTAAGTAATTACTGGCAACACACACTGGTCAAAGACTTCCGTCTTGAGACAGCGGCAAGTGTAGCTCAACCTCGCAGATCATACAACCCGCACGGTTGTTACTAAGCCACGAGCCTCTTGGAGTAAACGGTCGTAAACACAGAAAATTAATATTGCTGAAAGCTGGCCTTATAAGCTTTTAGCAACTTAACTTACTACATCATTAAAACAGATCTCCCATTTATCACACAAACTCGCTAATACACTGAAACTCGTCGCAACTATTTGGTAGCATAGTCGCAAGCTATCATATAGGTCACGACATAATCGTGGTGCCTCCATCGTTCCGATTACAGGCCGAGACGAAGCTCCGCCCGCTCCCCGTTGACATGTAGCGTTTTAACAGTCAGTACGTGCCTCTGCCACCCCTGCCACCCCCTGCACCCCTAGCCACCCCTAGAACTGACGACATTAGCAGCCGCAGACATAGGGCACGTCCCGGCCAGACGTTGACATAGGTAGCTAAAGTTAAATTTGCTTTCAGCTTTATGTAATATTTTTGGAGAACTAAGAGTAAGTTGGACTTTTATAGGCGTTTTGAGTTTTAATTCCTCGTTAACAGGTCTAAATTGTTGATTCTACAGGACGGCTACCAAAAATGTGTTGTTATGTGAATGTTCTTCAAAATATTATGTAAAAGTCATTTTTTTATTGAAATCCCTGCGTCTGGTAAACAAACTGTTCTGATGAAGTTTTAAAGAGTTTTACGATCGATTACCTACCTAAACTTTATTTTTCTTGAATTTTACAAATTAACAATATTCAGATTCTGGAATAGGTATAATTCATTTTTTATAGGCATGACATGTCAAAGATAAAATCACGTACAAAATCAATTTTCACTAAATGTCCTCCCCCTATTTATTTTACAAGTACCTACTACATACTACAGTACTACAGAATTGATTTAACATGGACTAAGTAACATAAAAACACAGAAGTTCAAACCACAATAATGTATGTGATTGCATATAAAAACCGCAATGTCAAACAAAATGTATACGATTATCTGCAATAGTGCTTTTGACTTAAGGGCTATAGTGGTGTGTACATGTGTTAGATGACAAAACTAACTGCTGGCAACGAACTAGTGAGTTTACGCTCCCGTCGCAATGGCTCCCTCTTTATGGAAATGAAAACAACCTAACTATAGCCCTATCCTAGTGTTCCTAACTCACATGCTACCTAGCTAGGCTGTTACTTAAGCCCGGCTTAAGCTAAGTTATGGAACAGTTGTTATAAATTATTATTTGAGAAATACTTGCATAAGCTGTGCTTGTTTTTGTATGCATAGAAGTGAGAAGTTACAATATCTTCCACACAGTAGATAATCGGTTTTATGAAGAAAGTCTGCCTTTTTTTTTTGCTTTTTGTCTTTCTTTGTGTTTGTGTTGGTCTGGGTGTTGCTTATGTATTATAAGTATGTATTTACAAAAAAAAAGTATTTAAGTATTATATCCATTGTCTAGTACCCATAGCACAAGCTCAGCTTAGTTTGGGACTAGATGGTGCTGTGTAAAATGTCCCAAAGATGTTATATCATGTAAAATTTTACCAGGAGTGCAATCTACACCCAAAGATGTTGTGTTCTAAAGATTCTAAAGGCCAAAATTAATATCCTATCTATCCACGATTTACCTCTTTATCTCTGGCAGGGCAAATCGTGGATCAAATCAAATCAAATCCTTTTATTTGCATGAAATGTGGTATTTGCATGTAAAGGTGTTACAATAAAATGTTTAGTTCTACCCATTCGATTCCATTCGATCGATGGGATAGTATTAATTTTGGCCGTAAATTAGTCTTGTTCCGCTATTTGGAAAGCAAGAACGGTTTCATTTTAGCGCATTCCAAAAACACACGGACGCGATGACGGGAATTCATCAATAACAGTGTTCGGACTGTTCGGTACAGAAACAGTTAAAGCACTATTTGTAATTTTGTAAGCAAGCAGGTTTCGCTAAACATTGCTATAATAAGCGACCAGGGAGGCAGACGACGTGGGGAGGTGCAGGCGACAGTTTTCGCAATATTGTCGCCAAACTTCCCAATTTCGGTGTCGACTTGCGAAACTCCTCACCGCGCTTTGTAAACCTTACAGGTGTGAGTAGGTACTTGCTATATGTAGCGTGCCACTGTCTATGAACGTGACTCCAAATTGTGGGCTTTGCGGGAATTAGCGGCGGATTTGCAAGGAATAATTCGTACGATGCTACACGTTTATCTGCGTGGAGCGTTTCAGTTTACCGGATTCGTGCATCAGGACGGAATTCGTGTTGTTGTGTTAGTTACAAGTCAAAACCGTGGACATTTTACATACTTTACTGTAGGAGTTCTTTAATTATAATAATTATAATTTATCCACATACCTATTTTGTTTGCACTTCATAGCAAGTTCTTAGCTAGGGTTGCCGACTGTTTTTCGGAAAATAATAGTATTTTTCAGGCCCAGGCATGAAAAATGTGTAGTAAACTTAAAGAAAATATAGTGTTTTTAGAAAGAAAAAAATTCGGAAACACGGTGACGATTTTCAGTGTTTTAGGTTTATTCACTTTTTTCTCTTTACTTAATTACTATGGGTGTTTTCCAAAATGTACCTAAGGTGCATATAAAGTAAGTTACAATTATAATTTTAGCTGAGTGGTGTGACAGTTTCAATAAAAATTAAAACTAATATAGGTAGTAGGCAGGGTAATAAATACACTTAGGGTTCCAAAAGGCAATACAAAGAGGTCTATGGAAACCTAAAACTGCATGAAGTGACAATTACCGATGAAACATAGAAACTATCTACCTGCAGGAAAATCGGAATCACTTTGTACCTTCGAGCGAAATATAATATTTTTGCGTACTATATATTTCTTCAACAGTATTATAGTACGCCGGGCTGAACTATACTAAAATACTATATTATATAGTACGGTTGGCAACCCTGTTCTTAACACAAGTAACTACGAAAAAAAATGACTATATATATATACACTATATATACACTTACCCCTCCCACTTTAGTGGACATTATTATTCATTCTCTAAAAATTCACTAACGACCGAAATAAGCGTACAACAAGAGGAGTGCAAGCGTGTTCTGACATCTTTCGGCGTGCAATGTGACACCATTAGCGAAGCGAACCGCGCAAACAATACGAATAAAACGAGGTGACGGAATTTCGCGCGGAGCCGGCGCAGATTCCGAACGCGCCGTCTCCGCCTCCAGTTGTCTTAAGTGAGTTACACATTACACAGTGACTATTTAACAACACATATCTAATACACGGTCAGAGTATGAAATCTTCTTGATACAGCTTCATTAATAAGTTGTCTTTTTTGTTGAGTGCAACGTTTAGCCGCAGCAAAGTTGACGACGTCTGTGGTCTAGTGGTTCGAGTGTCGGACTGCTGAACGCTAGGTCGTGGGTTCGATTCCCATAGGACACATATTTATGTGATGAGCATAAGTGTTTGTGTTGGTCTGGGTGTTTCTTATGTATTATAAGTATGTATTTACAAAAACCGGCCAAGAGCATGTCAGGCCATGCTCAGTATTAAGTAGCTCTGCTTAGTTTGCGACTAGATGGTGCTGTGTAAAATGTCTCAAATATTGATTTGATTGACTGTGCGACTGAAAGTAGACTGCATAGTCGGTCGGCAGTTACAATGAAGTTATATCACCAAAACCAAATCAAAACTGCTATTTTGCAACTAGCTTGCAGTTAAAATACAAATAGTCCATCTGAATAGTCCCTTATGCTCATATATTATTATTATATAATTATAATGTTCATATATGTGTGTGTGTGTGTGGGGGGGGGTGTGTGTGTGTGTGTGTGTGTTCATATATGTGTGACTGCCTCGTTGGTCTAGTGGTTGCAAGCGCGACTGCTGAGCGTGGGGTCCCGGGTCGGGCAAAGTGTTATTGGGTTTTTTCATTAGGAAATTCTCAGTAGCAGCCCGGAGTCTGGATTTGTGCCCGGTCAATGGCAATAGGCTCGCCCCCTATTACATGGGACTATAACATAACTGGCGAAATGTGGGTGTACTAATACACCTCTGCCTACCCCTTCGGGGAAATACAAGCGTGATGTTATGTGTTATGTTATATGTGCGGTCAGAGTACCAATGCTATCTGCTATCGTCTTGATTCTGATTAATAAAATGGTCAGCTTTTTCGTTGAGTGGTAGTTTTGTCGTAGCAACGTCGCGTGCGTCGTAGCAGTTCCAGATTGGCATAAAGCTGGCTCTCCTGCGACAAAAATCTAACAAAACATGTTGTTTGTTGTTGATATTTTGTTAAGGCCATTCTAATACGGCGTTTATAAACCTACGCAGGTACTTCGGAAATCTCCAACATCATTTAAATACATGTAGATTGATAATAACCGGACAGCAACGTTAGCTACTTGTCGTACACTTCCTTGACTGTGACGTATCTTCTGCGTAGGCGCACCATGCGTCTACAGCGAGTGACAGATTCCACGCTAAATTCCACACACTCTCAGATACCGTACGAGTCTGCACGATCCGCCTCCACAAAGTCCGGGCAATCCAGACATTTCATTGTAAACTAACTTTCTCAATATCTCGAAGAATGTTAAGTAATTACGGATAAGTTTTGTCAATACGGGAATGTCTAATTAATATTTAGTGATAGCTGAATGCTTTTGGAAAGGTATAGAGGACAAAAAGCCAATGTTTCCGGTGCCCTGCATAACACGCGCGCCACAATAAAGGCAGGTACACACGGTGTGTCATTACCTCGGCGCGCCGCAATTAAAATGGTACGCATAAGTAATATTTGTTTAAATTCACTAATTATGTTGCCGCTAATAAATACTTACACGCCACATCTGCTGCACTACTGCGCTAATGGTGACGTAGTGTATTGTACAAAGGTTTTATTTGTTACGCGCGCCACCCGTCTGCGAACATGTCGTACCTTATAATTTTCTGTTTGTGTGAACACGGTTTTTACGTAAATATTTAGTAGGACATATAGGTAGGTAAATGTCAGGGTGGTGTCCAAATGCCGCTACGAAGGTAAAACACATGTTACTGTAATGTTAAAAAAATCAGGCTATTGGTAGGTACACACGGCTACACATCAAGCTGTAAAAACCAGTAAAGGCTGACCTCGCGTTGTAAGGAAAACCTCTACAATGCGAGGTCAGCTTATACTGAAAATGTACAGCTTGATGTGTAGCCGTGTGTACTACATGAATACTTATGTAAAATAACAGGTTATTTTTATCTTTTTACCTATTACCTTAAACTCCTTAAAGGCATCATTACATTATCATTTAATTTTTAATCATCTATTAAAACACTAAGTTTAACCGTTTAGCTAGACAACCGGAACTAACAAGACACTAAAGTTAAAAGCGAGTAAGATAAATGATTTATTACGCACACATTTTGATACGGCAATTGAAACTTATTAATAAATTAAGCGTTACAAATATTTTCACGGGCATTAGTATTAGCGAGTCGCAGCGGAGTGTGGCGGCACCATACCGAGCGGCTGAACTTATCTCAAATCTCTGTCTATCCGACAGAGATATTAATCAACAGGATTGACAAAATCGTGCGGGTGTCGAAAATTTGACGCGGTTTTGTACCCAGACCTCCCAGGAAGAAACTATATTTCACGCGAAGCCATAGCCGCCGCCCAACCACGCCCCGCTGCTCATTAACTGACTCTAATGTGCATCAATCTCATATTTTCTCCCTACGTGAAAAATTCTGTTGGAATGACACGTTTTTTTCTTTCAGTAACGCCTTAACACGACTACATGTGCATTTTGTGTATTGATTTGATGCCACACAGCACATATGCTGACAAAACAGCGGCATCATGATACGATATTGATGATAGCTTACAAATAACCTATTCTAATGTTGTTGATATAAGCGGACAGGCTGATGGACATAATAATTAATTAGTACTCGAGAAAAAACTAGTGTAACATAATGAGATGGTGGATGGGTACAGGCGCAAAGGCGTACGGCGATCCTGTGTAATGATCCCGGGTGACGCGCGATCATTTGTCATCGCGTCACTCACACGTCAGCGCCGCTGATACGCCCTTTCCTTTATAATCGCAAATCGAGATTGCATGAAAAAGTTTAATAAGCAAAGTAAACACAAAAAGGAACGCTTGTCAGCCACAGTAAGATTGCAAACAGGAAAACGTGGCGAAAACGTTTGCAAATACAAAACAATTGATATTTTCAGGTCAAATGTGAGCTTATGTAGAGACGTTGTGAAATGAAGACTTATACTCGTAATAGGAACAATTTTTGTTCAAACCACTTGTTTTTGAGGTACATTAGTTTGTACTGAATAATCCTCCTCCTCCTTCAGTCGTGTTCCTCAATACTGAGGGTCGTGACCACCCCCATGGACTTTCTTGTGAATGATGTTCTGCCATCTTTTGCGATCACCTGCATCCAGAACAGCGTCGTGAACCGAGATGGAAAGAGAGATGCAGATCTGGTCAGACCAACGTGTAGGACAGCGGCGTCGTGCTCTTTTCTCTTCCACTTTGACAGTGAGAATGAGTTTTCCAGATTTTTGACTGAATAATCCTACTACCCTACAAATATTATAAATGTGATAGTTTGTGAAGATGTTTGTATGTTTGTTACTCAATCACGTTGAGTAGCTGAACGGATTTGTACGAAATTTGGCATACAGATAGAACATAACCCGAATTAACATATAGGCTATAGGCTTTTATTCCTGGAAGATGGACAGTTCTGAGGGATGCACGATATTCGACATCTACGCAGGCGAAGCCGCGGGCATAGGCTTGTAAATAATAGTTGAATCCTGTGAAGGCCGAGAAGGATAAACAAATTAAATTCCTCTACTTGGCACACGACGAAGTGAGATGTTCACCAGGTTATTATGTGCTATAAGTACATAGACACTGAATGTGCACAGCCTATTTTGTCTTTACCGAAATCAAATCAGAAACCACTTGTCTGTCATCTGCGTACTACCTTAATTACTTTTCACAATCCGAACTGCAATGACGGAGGAGTTCTAAATAATGCTCAGTTGTTATAGGAGCTAGAGTGTAAAGTTTCAAACGCATGTTGGATGTGAGTAGGCGACGAGTCGTGACCGTGCCAGGCTCGTCAGTCAGTCAGAGCACCCGACGCCTCCCATCAATCCGTCACGACATGACTACCATGACGAACTGTACACTTCGCTGCCACAGTTTGTAGACCGTGGATTGAAGTTCTGCAATCAACATTTTGCAAATCAAATGTCATTACAATGAAGCGGGGCTCGGGAGGTTCATGTTTCTAATTTGTACTAGTTTTATATGTAAGCTGTTATTGGTTAAGTGATATTCGCTAATTGAATTACGTGAAAATAATATAAAATATACGTTTTTACTGTAAATATATACGCGTGTTTATAACATAACATAATTTCACGCCTGTATTTCCCCGAAAGGGTAGGCAGAGGTGTAATAGTACACCCACATTTCGCCAGTTATATTATAGTCACATGTAATAGGGGGCGAGCCTATTGCCATTGACCGGGCACAAATCCAGACTCCGGGCTGCTACTGAGAATTTTCTAATGAAAAAACCCAATAACACTTTGCCTGACCCGGGAATCGAACCCAGGACCCCACGCTCAGCAGTCGCGCTTGCAACCACTAGACCAACGAGACAGTCGTGTTTATATCTTTATTTATATCACGTATAGAAGGGCACAATAATAAAACAGTAATATTTGCATATAAAACTTAATCCTACGATCAAAGCAATGCGCAGACGTATGCCTATTTCCCTTTTCAAATGAGGTGCTCCCGAATTGTGTAAGAGGCAAAATTAATATCCAATCTATCCACGATTTGCCCTACTAGAGATAGGAATTTGACATAAGCTCTACACAAAATATGTCAAATTTCTGTCTCTAGTAGAGTAAATCGTGGATAGATTGAATATTAATTTTGGCCGTAACTCACTCGCAGTGGCAATCATGTTGATTTCAATGTTCATTGCTAAGTATTTTTTGACGATCAGCAATGTCTTATGGCAACTATGCACCACGCAGTGAATGTGACTGTAACGTTATAATATAAATTGCCATTGTAAGTGCGTTGCACAATTACTCCACTGGACTACTATACATTATCTGTGACTGGACTTACCATCGACGAGGAAGCCTAAAGCTGTCTAACAGATCATTCCTGATAACAATCTACGTTTGACGAGATTATCTAAACTTACTCAATCTCAGTCGTTGTTTATCATCGGTTAACTGAACCACAATCGTTCGTAAGTAGGCCTATTATACGACATGAAATATTCATTGGCCACCGACACAGATTGTTGTCACTCGTTTTATGCGGCAGATATCACTTAAGGCCGACTATAGTGAACTATTAGCGATAATTCGCGGTAATGGCCGCCCAAGCGAGTTTGCCGTGTTCGACAGGACACGATGCAAATGTACAATGTAGCTAATCTCGATGATAGCTGTGTTTATTCTGTATGGAAATCTGGAAAATAAAACAAGATATTTTTTTTACATTCCGTGGCTACAACTTTTAGAGGCACAAAACTTTTTATATCCTTTTAAATAAAATAAAACAAGGCGGATGGAATCTCGCTAAGAAAACATTGAAGCACTTGGTTTTTTCCTAAACCCACTATAATTTCGACAGAATTGTTGTATGTATGTATATTGTTATTTTATTTGTGACACTACGACAATGACACACGAGATTTGTTGCGTAATCGCTTTTTGTCTTACTATGAGCGTGAATGTGTGCATGCCAGCCCGTACTTTTAAGCGAGCCGTCTTACTATGGGTGCTTCACTTTTTTTAACGAGATTTCGTCCGACTTTTTTTATTCGTCCAAGAATACGAGTTCATGTTTTTAAGAATTACCTCAAAGTTTCAATTACCTATACCTAGTCACCTAGTATAATCAAATTGTTCGAAGAAAAAATTAACTCTTCGACTGTATCCACCTTGTAACAAAATCGGGTTTAGCAATAGGTTTAGCCTAAGCCGGACTTAAAAGCCTTTTTTATGTATCGAGTTTGACGTTACACCAGTGGCGGTTCTAGGGGGGGGGGGGTCGTAGGGGTCATGACCCCCCCCCCCCCAAAATCGTACACGTCAAATTGAATAATCTCCTAAAATAGACAATTTACAAAAATAAATAAAATAAATTATGGACTTCGTAACGTTCAAAAAAAAACAATGAAATCAAAATAGGTAAGTACTACCTACTTACTCAAACACGACATCTAATCGTACGTCAAAAAATACCTAACATTATTTTAGAGTTTTGTTTATATAAATGTACTGAAGTTCAATTTACAGCTTACAGTATAGGTATTATTTTGCTCAAATTAAAGTATGAATTATATTTCCAGTTTAATGACAAATAATATCACATACGACGGCGGTAGTTCATTTTGTTGAACGGTTTGCGCTACTTTACATGAGCATGCCATGCCGTTGCGATTGGACACTCAAGGGCGCAAGCGATTGAAACTTTGGCCACAGAATATCTAATAGTACTAACGTACTTTGGCGGTGAAAAAAAAATGACGCGCTCGCTTCGCTCGCGCTTCTTCATTAACGTACATAGCCTAGAACTCAAAAAAAGCACTTAAATTGAAGTCAACTTTTCGCATAAATATGAAAAATTCCCAACGTTCGTTTCCTCTTTGTTGACGTTCATTTTGTAAGTAACTAGTCTGTTACATAATAAACTAACTCCAAAATTTTCCTTGTCATTGCATAAAAAAAAATTGGTAAATTTGGACCTTGAAACTGTACGTAAGCCAAGTTGACCCCCCCCCAAAATCTTGGGCTGGAACCGCGACTGCGTTAGACCTGTTTTAAGAAGAGTCTAAGACTATAATAAAACAAAGTTTAACCGGATTAAATCGCGTATATTATTTAAATTGGTTTCCCTGACGTTTCGAAAGCTTTGCAGCATTTCGTGGTCGCAGGTAGACTAAGATGACAAGCGTCATTACAAATATTTCTAAAAAAATATTTTAATCTACCGTACAATATTATTAATTAAAATCGTTTCGATGCACGCAGTAATCACTCACAATATCATTATCTTTTACAGTGTTGCGTGCTGTTTGGGACTTGATTATTTTTAGGACTGGGTTCCAAACAGGTGGTAGCTGCCAACCATCTTCTCTATTAAAATTAGGATATTTTTTAATTTCAATAGCCTCACGGAGCATTCTAGGTACATATCGGTTTTCCTTCGCCAGAACTTGTGGTTTATCAAATCGAAGAAAATGGTTGGGTTTGTCTAGGGCATGTTCACACACTGCAGACTTTGTGGAGCGTCTGTTCTTGACGTCAGCTATATGTTCTTTAATTCTAGTGGCTATACTACGCTTTGTTTGCCCTATGTATGATAACCCACAATCACAATCAATCTTGTAGACCCTGCATCTTGTAAGGGAATGTGACACTTCACCGGTCTGAGGAGTTGGCTGATCTTTCTTTGGGGCTTGAAATAGGTTTTGATAGAAGCACGCTTCAAGATATGACCAATTCTGTCGGTGACCCCTTTGATGAATGGTAGAACAGCAGGTCGACGATCAACTGTGCTGGGTTTCAGGCGGCGTTTGGGATGGGGATGTGGAGCTTGCAAGTTATTATGCTTGAGAACATGCTTCACATGGTAAAGTTCCCCTGCCAGGTGGTCGGCATCGCAGATGCGGTGTGCTCTCTGTAACAAAGATTTGGCCACGGTAGCTAACTGACAAGGATGGTGGTGAGATTCACCGTTCAAGTACCTGTCTGTATGGGTAGGCTTTCTATACACTGTATGACTAACAGAATGATCAGGATTATGGATAAGTTGTATATCAAGAAAAGCTAAGGATTTGTTTGTCTCCAATTCCATAGTAAATTGAATTTTACTGTGTATAGAATTTAGATGTTCTAAGAAAGCAGAGACACTACTGTGAGGCAAGATGGTGAAAGTGTCGTCAACGTACCTCTTGAAGATCTTCGGCATAGCCGGGGCGGTCAGGAGAGCTCTCCCTTCAAAATCCTCCATGAAGATATCCGCTACCACCGGGGATACCGGTGTACCCATGGCCACACCGTCGACTTGAAGGTAAAAATCACTATCCCACAGTAGGTAGCCGCTGGTAAGGCAGTGTTCAAGTAGCTCTGCATATGCTAGAGGCATGTCATTATCACTTAACCGCTTCTTTACAACTTCCAGGCAGTCCTTTACTGGTAGGTTGGTGAAGTAGTCTAAGACTAGTCTAAACTTTTGTAAGTATAGGTTTACGAGGTAGAGCATTAGAAAGATTAATGTGTGCACATTTATTTGTAAGTTACTCGATATTTAATTGTAACCGAATCACAATATTGTAAGTCATGTAGATAATCTGTTTTGCCTATTACCTAAGTAGTTTGCGTTTGTTTTATCACCGCTATCTAGTCCAATAAATCAGCGATAATTTAAATTGCTAATAAGTAACAGGTCTCTATGTAAACATTCGCACAGTTTTACCAACAATTTATCAACTATTAACATTAATAATAATCCCGCTACAGTTATCGAGTGGCTAGCGTCAAAACTGCGCTAATGAGCGCTCAGCATTCGCAATCTCGCGCCATCTGTCTCTAATCAACGAATCGAGTTAATTAAAACGCTTGGCAATATGGCGGCGGGGTGTAATTGCTATTAATAAAGCGCTTTCCTGTATAATTAGACGGGCGCGCGCCCGGATTGGCTGCTCGGCGGGCCCTAATCACGACGTGATAACATTGCGCTAATGGCGTGCATAGCTTTCTATTGCATAATCACGACCTGCGTTGTGACTGTCGACGTACTAACTCTGGTTTACTGTGTGTGATGCTACGTTTATTTATATATGTCATATTTTTTACATTTATATTTTTTATGCGGTGTTGATTTAAGTCCATCAACATTCTGCGTAGTTTTTTCCTATGGTCATATCATAAATATTTCGTTAACTCTCGGTTATAATCTGTCAACATCCAACTTGCTAATAAAATGTGTTAATTGACTATCAAATTCACAAGACGAATACAATTCGTTAAGCTATTTTAAGTAACATCATTAAAGGATTCATGCTTGGAAAAAATCCAATTGTCCATGGAAACAGATTCATCAAATGAGACGCCGAAGGAAACAATGATTGACGAGTTCGCACCTCGCCTCGTGCCTTTCTAATTAAGACGACATGCGTGCGCGCACTGCTGCAACACTTCGCGCTCGTTTAACTCGCTACACACTCGTTTTGCCCTGTGTCTTAGCTAGATGGTCGTTACATTGATCCCACCAATTTTTATTAAACATCCTTAACATTGACTTCAAAACTAACCTTAAATTAAGTGCAATCAAAATTACAGACAAGCTGAACTTTTCCGACTCATATAAAAAACTGCGTTTCTCCTGCCATTTATAGAAAACTCTCATCCGATCAATACTAATCTATAGCAGACGTTAATTTATGACACACGTATAAATTTCAATCATAGAAATGTATTTTAACAATGTCATAACGATAAAAGCTCGCTGTAAACGGGCGCCTCTTATTTCTGTCTTCGGTACATGCTCATTAAAGCGAGTCATGTGCGCGACTCGGCGTTTTTTTGCTCTCGCTCGCTTTTCCGCTAACTTTTGGGTGGTAGGATGATGGACGACGTCGGTGGTCATATATCATTGCGGTAATATATCGCGAGTGCGCCGAGTGTCGCCATTAACGCATGCGCGCAATTGCCCGTGCTCGAGCGCCTGCATGCGAATGCACCATCGCGACTGCTATAAGAAGCGTCTCACAAATCGACGCGCGCAACCACAGCTAAACGTGCATAAATCTTATTAATGCTATTCTCATTTTCGTCCACTCTCTCGATCTTGTAAAATCATTAGACCGCGCAGAACGACTCTAACGACGTATCGCCTTTGTTAAAATATTCCAACGTTATATGGAGACATAAAATTTCCTAAGAAGGAACGGCCCAATCAAAATGATATTGTAAATCATATTATGTCTACACAATCATGAGGAACGGCCTGGGTGGTCGACAGTCATCAGTTATGAATGTTCTTGTAGTTCGCGGGTCAAAAGCCGCATACCGTTTGCGCAAGCCCGATGGCGAATTGTCAAGCATTCTCGCGCACCGCTGCGCCTCTGGCATTGTCGACAAAAAGTGAGAGGCCGATAGACGAAGCCGCATCTCAGCTTACAACTAAAGATTTGTTGTTTCCGTTCTCGCCGCCTCAATGACTACCATTTTATGTCGATTAGGAGATAGTGTTTCACGCGCCCGCTACCGACACCAGTTTTTGTGACACTCCTTTCTGCTTACAACGAGTTTATTATCGTTGATCAGTAGCTGTCGGTTGTTTTTTGTGATTTCTACTTCAACGTTTCGTTGTTCTACTTTAAATTTCTTTTTTATTTCGTGCTAAATATTATATACAGTTCCCCTCTTCAAATTAGGAATGACAACAGGAAACCGCATTAACTTAAGTGAACGAAATAGGAGCTATTATCGTCCAACCGCAAACAATTTTACTCAGTGAACAAAAACATACACCTTTACAAAAATGTCTACCCATTCATCTTTCTCCAACGGAGACATTAAAGAATGTCTCCGTTAAGGAGGGGAAGGGGACGACAGCCTAGTATCAAAGTCGTATGAAACAATTCACGCTGAACCTTTATTTTTCCACACAGAACCACAAACGAGTATTCGATTTTGAGCTCTATCGTTGTTTAGCATTAGAATTTGTTGTAGGTTTTATTGTAAATATTTGTTATTGCTGACAATGTATCTGCGGTAGGGAGGGAACCTAAATATAGGCGGCGACCCTCTTAACTAGGGACTACATTTATTAGGGATACGCTGCACTGAAGCGCCATTTGTGAAATATGAACTGGGTTTTCCTGTGATGCCCCTTCTAATAAGTTTAAACCTTAAAACCTTAAAGTTTATTACAACAGACTTGATGGTACTATAAACTTTGTGCATTTAATAGTTAGCGGTGACTGTTATTATTTGTGCATAGATAGTGTAGATTTTCTTGTTCACAAACTAAACTTATTTTAAACTACCGCTCTCTTTTACTAATTGTAGATACAAGAAAGGGACTAAACTTGTATGGAAATTCTAATTCCGACTAATTTGACAGCACTAAAATTGTTGTCATCCCTTTCTTGTCCCTTTCTTCTTTTTTAACCGACGAAAAAAAGGTGGAGGTTCTCAATTCGACGCGTATATATATATATATTTTTTTTTTTTTATGTATGACCATGCATAACTTTTTACAGAGTAGTCCGATTTTGATGTTTTATTTTAATTGGATAGGATATATTTCGAAGTTGGTCCCATTTAAATTTGAAAATCAAAATCCACCCCTAAGGGTAGGAAAACAGGGGATGAGTGTTTGTTCACCATCTGAATTCTTACATGTTAATCGATTCTGTTGAAACTTGGCACACATAAATGTAGTTCTAGACACACTATAACATAATGAAGACTTGGAGTTAGATTTTAGCAAAAAATAAAAAATAAAACTTTTTTACAAAAAATTTAACCGACGAAAACAGTAACCGAAAAGCGAAAAATAAAATGAAGCTTTTTAGTCTCAATTACTATTCTCCGAACTAAACTAATGTAAATAACTAATTATGAATCGGCGCCAAACAAACAATTAACGAAGATCATTAAGTTACTTACCACCTCAGATTAATACTTACCACTAATAAAAACAAAATAACATCAAATAAATAAACAAAAACTTTCCAAAAATGCGTTCCCCGCTCGCTCGACCACTTGCAACTCGCACGCACTTTGCTTGTTTGCTTGGCGCCGACTCATAATTAGTTATTTACATTAGTTTAGTTCGGAGAATAGTAATTAAGACTAAAAAGCTTCATTTAATTTTTCGCTTTTCAGTTACTGTTTTCGTCGGTTCAATTTTTTGTCAAAAGTTTTATGTTAACTAAACTAATTTTAAACTATCTTTCTTTTACTAATAGTAAAAGAAAGCGATAGTTTAAAATTAGTTTAGTTTGAATCGACACCAATATTTGTAATTTTTTTGTCATACCGAGGTTGAGTACTAATTACATACGATAATTTGCGATACGATAACACCATAATGAGCGAAAGTAGATTAGTGTCGGGTGTCAGAGAGCGATAATTTCAGTTCAGCCGAGTAATTGACGAGTAATTGCGTTAATGTGAAAATATACGGTTTAACATAACAATGGAACGAGGAAGTCGATAATATAGAAATGTTATAATTTTATGTTTTGCACAAACAACTAACAAGCGCTCTGGCGTAAAATTTTCATACCGCGGTTTCTTTGTTGCGTGGTCATTTGTATAAGAAATCCTTATAATTAACTATTTCTTTCAATTGTTTACACATTTTTTGCAATTTTATACTGTTTCAATACAATTTGCAGGAAAATCTGCAACGAAAACATGCAGACAAAGAGACAAAGGCTTGTATGTGTAAAATCTTTTAATTTTGTCGTAGAGCAGTTGAAATATTCCACGAACTTTTACACAGTTTTAAAACATAGACGAAGTGCTGCGAACAATCATAGTGAAGCCAAATAAACCGTGCTCCTTCGTGTACAACCAGCGCTCACGCACATACCATGCACCTGAAAAGGATATTTGCTTACGCGATGCTTAGGACGATGCCGCGATATGTGTACTGAGCGGGATGAGCACGGTTAGAGGTGCATGTGTTTGCGTGAGCGCTGGTTGTACACGATGGAGCACGGTTGTTTTGGCTTCACTATGATTATTTTATTATTTTTAACGAATTTACGCATGCGAAGCGAAATCTAACGATTTAAATTGTGGAAAGAAAAAATCACTCACGAGCAGGATTCGAACCTGCGATTCCTGGCTCAGTTCGCCAGTGCTTTAGCCACTAAGCTACCGTGAACACTGCTCGTGGTATCGAAATTAACTTCCACTTTTTGTACGTCTTTGGGTGACGTCAGCGATATCTTATTAAGAAAAACAGTGTTTCTTAATAAAATATACTTAATAATAAGACTCGACTAACTTTGCAGTTAATTCAAAGTCACAGCACTTCGTTTATGAGTTATAACTATAAAATGTTTAGGCTAACTGTCATACCTTATGCCCAATATTTCAGAACCATGATTGCATAAAATAAAAATTATAAGTAGACTTGGCGATGATATCTACCATTGAACAGTGCTAGATTAGATCATTAGCATATCGTACCATGGCATTGATTCCAAACATTTAAAAAATATTGCCAAATTTTTTTATTCTTTTCCGTGGCAGACGCATGTTCCCGACGGTACGCGTGTCGTTCGCGGGTTGCCGCGCGGACGCTCGCTACACCGTGCTGCTGGACGTGGTGCCGGTGGACGGCAAGCGGTACCGCTACGCGTACCACCGCTCCTCGTGGCTGGTGGCCGGCAAGGCGGACCCGCCCGCACCCGCGCGCCTCTACCCGCACCCCGACTCGCCCTTCTCCGGCGACCAGCTGCGCAAGCAGGTCGTCTCCTTCGAGAAGGTCAAGCTCACCAACAATGAGATGGACAAGAACGGACAGGTTAGTTAAATATAATATTCATACCATTTTTGACCCAAATTATTTGATCATAAGTATATTTCATGATATTATGAAATATGTTTATGTTCCGTGTTGCAATGTGCCGGACGTAAAGAATTGTACCACCATCTTCACATGGGTGTCGTAAAAGGCCAGGATTCAACAGAGGATGGGCTGCATCGTTCTCTGAGTATTTAACCAACTGCGATCGCCAACCCGCCTGCCAAGCGTGGCGATTATGGCATATCGCCCCTTTTTGGAGGAGGCCTATGTCTAGCAGTGGACGTCTTTTGGCTGAAATGATGAATGATGATGATGAGCGAATGAAGAATTCTCTTCAAGCTGAATCTGAAACGTTTTTGTTTTGTGTCACAGCTGGTCCTGAACTCAATGCACAAATACCAACCGCGCATTCACCTGGTGTTGCGACGAGAAGGAGCCATCAACGCGCCGATCACAGACTTAGAACAAGAAGAATTCAAGACGTTCGTATTCCCCGAGTGTGTCTTCACAGCCGTCACCGCGTATCAGAATCAACTCGTAAGTACCGTGACAAATTTGGCACACTTTGTTTACTATTTGATGTCCATTTGCCACGTACGCGGTTAATTTGGCATCGGGAGTCCTGTTCTTAATTCTATCATTTGATTTCTAAAATAGATCACAGACACAAACGTTTGAAATCGCATAGCGCCGGTCGGCTGCGTATCGACGAATGCTATTTGAGTCGCACTAATTGCATCTTGCTGAAAGGTATGTCCAGTCTGAACAAAGGGAGGTGGCACATATTTTTTTGTGCATCGGCGGCCACACGCGGGCGACTCCGACGACGGATGGACAACGCGCCTGACGCGTGCACCACGGTGACGATTAAAGTTTTCACCCGAGCTAAATATAAAGCCCTAGTCGATGCGCCAGTCGATCGTGGCATGACATGTTAGCTATTATTGCCAGTGCTTTTTCCATGTATAATTTTCTGGCCGAAGATTTCTGAGAACGGCCCGCTAAATTATGTCAACTTTCAAGTTAAACGTTCTCTGAAACACACGTGCCAATTTCGATCAGCAACGGTAAAATATTCGTGAGTCATTCGGTTGTTGTGAAAACAAGCTTCACAAAAGTTTCTCGCGCGTTGTGCTTCGTAATTATTCGGCGTGCGTAATGTTTAATGACGGGTTGGGTGAGACTATGAGTGCTTGTGTGATTGAAAGATATTCATGAATTGGACTAGTTGATTAAGTAACGTGTGTATACTGAGTATGTACTAGTATGTAGTACTCTGTACCCGCTGTTCGCTCCGCTCATGCGTCCGCGGACGTCGCGCCCGCAGCCGGCAGCGCATGTGTCGCCACGCGCAATTAATTCTCTGTCACAAGAGCGTTTGGGCGTCTCCAAGTTCCTCGTTTTGTATCATCCCGCGTTGTAAAATAATTAGGACGTTTTGAGGTTCATAAAGGAAACGTTACTTTATATCGACAACGCGGTACATAAATCTTCATTCGTTCGTTAATTAGCTGTTACGGTTTAGAGTTACCATTTGTAGATCATGTGTTTCTTGAACAAATTAATTTATTGCCTTATATGAGAAAGACTATCGCAACATTTCTGTGAGGTAGACCGATAAAATTTATTGTAATTTCTGTAACAGAAAACATACCTGCCCCCCTAGCCAAGTTGACAATCTACAATCGTCAACGCTAATAGAAAACAATCAAAATGTATGGGAATGACATATCTCAACGAAAAAGTCATTCGTTGAGATATGTCATTCCCATACATTTTGATTGTTGTCTATAGCGTTGACGATTGTAGATTGTCAACTTGGCTACCCCGGGCTGATCTTGGCACTAAACATAAAGATAAGTTTTGTTTATTTATAATTTATGTACACACAATAAAATATAAAAGGAGACAGCATTAAAATTATTTAGTACAAAGGTACTGCTTATTTCAAAGAAATTTCTACTAGCAGACCTGAGGAGAAATAAGTAAGAAATGTAGACAACAGTGTGTATTGTGTAATAAGATATTTCTGTAAAAAGACTACACTGTTTGTATTATTATTGATAGAAACAGGTGGCTATTAGAGTACCTAAAGCATCAAGCATCGCCTCTATACGCTGCGCGGAGGCTCCACCTTCGCAGTCGGCTTCCAACGACTCCCCAGGGTCAGATTATTGATTTTCATTGATTCTAACGCGTTCCTAGATTTACTGCCTGCGCCTAGTGACACTGCCATCGATTAGAGATATATTACGATGTAGTTATATATGCACGAACTGCCTACGAACTGAGCAAATGGAAAAGCGACGGGTAATAAACACACATTAACAAATTATTTAATAGGTCTATAGAAAATGACGAAAAAATGAGAACATTATTAAACTTAGAACTAACAAATAAAATAAGGGTACATTGGCGGTCTTATCGCTAATAGCGATATCTTCCAGACAACCTTTGGGTGGACAAGGAAGACGTGAAAAATAGATGGGGGCAGTATGTGGTGCACAATAATACCTAATTACTTTTCTAATAGCGATCACACTGAGTTTTAAAATAAAAAAGTAGATAAACTACTTGACGAGGTAAAAAGCTTCATATCAAAGCTTCGATCGCAAATGTCCAAGCACGCGGCGCGCGCGCACCTCGATTTGGCTGACGTCACAACTCTGACAGCTAAAACATTTGTCGAACAGCGGAGATAGTGTCATTGATAACTCAATCCCTTATAACAATAAGAACACACTTAGCATGTTTGCACCTGCCTGCCAACCAAGACCGATAATGCCCGCATAACTTTATACCGTATAAAAAGTAGCCAGTTTAACACTTCATCAAAAAAATACACATAATCCTACACCACTAATAAGAGATAAGAAAATGTGAATATTATTACCACCATCTAAATTTTCAGAAAAAAGTGTCACTAAAATTTAATGCGCGCGCGACGTTTGTTATATCGATGGGAAAGAAACATCATTATTGGTGCTTTATCATATTGAAACGTTGATATAAGATGAGATAAAACGTTATACAAAAAATGTGAGGTGTGCTTTTTGTGTGTGTATCGCGGTGTGAGACTGAGCGTCGCCTGCGCGCGCGCCGCGGGGAGGTTTCCCGGGAAAGCGCCGTGGGCCCAACCCGCTTCAATATTTAACATTTTTACACCCACCACACTATTGTCCTGTTGTTCGTTTTCTCTAGAATCCTTTGTCTGAGATTGGACTCGCATCGAGGTGACAATGTTTGTTGGAGTTTACGCATCCTCAATGCACACAATACGTTTTTTTATTAGCCGATGACTTGTGAATTTGTTATGATCGATTGCCTCTAGAGGGTATTGGTAAAATAAAAACTTGCTGATAACAACCTGTGACGATATTATGAATGTTTCTAAACATATTTATTATAATTCACAAAATCGAAAATATTTGTTTAATATGTATAACTTTTTCTTAATCCATAGTTTGGGCTGATTTCTCTGAGTTTTGTAGTGATGTATGTAGGTAACAGTACAGTCAATATTATTTGAAATTGGGATTTAAAATCGAAGTTCCATTGTTGGTGGAAACTTTGATAATTTTCCTATTTTTTTGTTCCTTATTCTCTTGCCGTTTACTCTTTCACCTCTCGTTCTCGGAGTCAGCTTTCACATTTCTTCAATTATACCATTATAAAAATAAAAATCTATTAGATATTTTTTTCTGATTTCATAGATACGTATACCTACAATCAATCAAAGCGATGAGCACGCATTCTGAATAGTAATGTTATTCCCAAGTAGGCCCTACGTATTAACATCAGCTGTCTCGTTTGGAGACACGAGTAGTTTGTTCAAACATCTCTACTACTAATCTAACAAGTACACCACAGCGTTTGACAAATACAAAACGTATAACAAAATAAAACGATTAGAGAAATCGTGTTAGTAGTTGTGTTGGTCATGCTACATCACACTATAACGCGGCTTGAGGAGATAATCACGAAAATAACTGCGCACGCTCACTCTCATGTAGATGCAAACACACTCAATAGACGCTTAATTGAAATTTATATCTCATTTCTCAGTATCAACAATCAATATTCTAAAATCTCCGAAGCTATTCTCACATTGAGCATCCACAAACGAGTTCTACGCGAGTATAATCGAACAATATAATGAAGGAGTAAAGGCAAACACAATTTCAATAACAAAGGGCAACCATGACAAATAAACATATTTCACGGGCCAAAATGGCTGCGGTCAGGTGTCACGAGGTGTCCCTCCTGCACTCCCCGCTACCTCACACCCTCACGTTTCTTTTTCTTCACCAATAATCGATTCATTCTTTTCAATCCGATCCTTTTATATTTGTTAACTTATTGCTCGTTTGTACAACATCGTTTTGTTAGAATATTTCTTTATTCTGTCACTACTCATTAGTTTCCTGTAAAATTAAGTAATTTTTTTATTCTATTTAGCGTTGCATTGTTTCGAAGTTGTTGATTAACTACATCATCATATTTTTTCTTTCTTTCTTTTCTTTTACATTTTTGGTTTAATCATTTATCAAGATTTAATAGTCAATTACATCAGTTAATTGTTTATTATTGAGCACTTGAACAATAAAAACTTTAAACACGTTCAATGTTCAGACAGCATTACTTGACGACACCTGCATTTTGGACGTAGATATAAATTATACCTTTTATAATAGATCATCTAGATTTCATAGACGATTATGAAAACTAAGAGTAGCCAATATAATCATGAATTTATGATTTGAAAAAAAATTGGAAAAAACCTGTCTAGCAAGAAGAACGTAAGCCTTATGATAGTAGCTAGGTCTTCTTTATTTATCGTCTATATAGAAAAAAAAAACAATAATTACTATAGAAACATCAATGTGCCCGTATCAGTTCATTATTCAATAATTCAATAAATAACAGCTCGATAACACGAAAGCCACATAAGTCAAAAATACAAGAAGTCAACGTACTTGCTTAAGAGTGGATTTAAAATAATTTAAGATGAAATTATTTATTGCGTTTGTGTCTCTTTCTCACTTATTCCACGTTACGAGGTGAGTTATATGGTGCTCTCGGTCGCTCCTACCATCGATCACTGGAGGTGTGACGTCACGCAGAGCCGTCGTGTGCGGCCCGACTCAATTTATTGCGTCTGCGCACCAAGCTACCACAGAAAAACTAAACATTTGTTTGTCTTTAATTAAATTAACAAATAACATAGTGTCGAATTCGTAGATTTTAATTATTGGAAATGGCGTATGAGAAAATTTGGTGTAAGTATACAACTGTACAGGCAAAAAAAAAAATTAACAATAATGAATTAACCTTTCGATTTTATAAACCAATTAATTATAACAAACCTTTTCCATTATTTTAATTTATGGTAAGATTGGTACATGACATTTAGAAAAAAATAAAATAGTTTGATACACGTCAAACTCACTCCAGATATAATTTTTACAACTACATAATTGATGCTTTATAAAAATTAATTGACCTCTGAGATGTGGCAGATTGCCTACTCGCTTATATTTCGAGTTTACAGCCGTAACTACGGGCACGAGTGTAAAGTAGATCTCATTCTGACAGTGGGTCCCCTAAAAGACCTTATGACTCGTCTGAACAGGGAGGCAATAGATCGACTACCAAATTAATTCGCTATTGGGCATATCGTCAAAATGAAATTTATAAAGGTGAATTTCAAATCAAATACAACAAAACCCGAAGGCAGTTGAGATGTGGATGTGTAGAATGATCATAAAAATAGTGACAGAGATAGCAGACGACCTGTACAACTTGCATACGATGTCATTCATAGTGTCGGTGGGGTCAGTTCGAGAGAGTCTGCAACTGATTGACGTACTGGACGAGGACGAAGGCGTATGAACGTGGAAATTTATTTATTGTTTTGATAATAAATCGTGCCTACTTTTTACAAAGATGTTTTTCATTGTATGTATTTGTCTTATGCAGTAAATAATAAAGGACTTTAAAGTAAAATTCCAAAACGCGCGTTGTAGTGTGACGTTATCATCAATAAATTAATTTCGATTTTAGGATATGTAACACAATTGAAAGAATCACCAATAATAATTAAATACTGGTTGTGTTTATGAATGATCCTGAAAGTAAAACCAGTATCCATCTCTGACGTTTCTTACTTTCCAAAACAGCATCTGAAATCATTGCTTGTTATTGGCAAACTTTGTTTATCATGCATTCACTAAACAAGTTTCGAAACTGCAATTAATTTGGACTGTTCTGAACACTTTCTGGGAATATTATCACATATCGGTCCCGTTGTACGTGGATGCCACATGCAGCGTTCATTATTTTGGTGCATTTACGAATTACTGTCAATAAAGCATCGGTTTTCTGGAAAGCGTCGTTACACTGCGCAGCTGTAGGTCGTACCAGCTTCACGAGGCTTTTGATAGCAGAACACTTTGGGCAACTCTCATTAAACAGCTTCACATAACTACATTCGTTTTACTGCCATATTATTCAGAGGTTCATAGTCACGAATTAACGGATGAGTAAAATTAAGAGGAACAAGCTGTTATCCTGCACTTATGGCCTAGCACTAAAATGTTAAATGCTTTTAAATGTGTTTTCAAGTCGATTAAGGCACATTTTCATTCACTAGTTGCAGTAATTTCTCTCAAACAATAGAAAATAACCATACATTTCGCATAAACATGATCGTCAAATTTCTTCTTCATATTATTTGAAAACTGTACTGTTTTATAGTTTGTTGAAACTCGCAAATAAATCTTGATGATTTTTTCGAAAATTAGCTTGCACAAGATAAGTGCAGCTAAATATTGGTTTTGTCTACTAATACCTACATGAGTACTGAGTAGCAGATCGCTGAGTCGTCGTTCGTCGCTGCGCTGCATCAATCAATGAGATATGTAGTCAGTCGGAAGGAGCGCGCGCGCACGCTAACGTGACATTTATTTATTCTTCACAATGTTCCTGTCGTGTCCCGATCGTCGCTCACGTGTTCCTTTACACTACACACCGTTTCGTCTTGTTATGAACTGTCACTAAACATTCTAAGCGTGCGTTCATTAGCATTCATTTTTACAATAGTAATTCCACAGTCTAGCCACTCTAGTCGTCTAACGCGAGAGTTAAGTGTCCCAAGCTGCCTTCAAAACTGTCAAAAGTGTCAAACAATATCCCAGTTGCCTTTAAAAACGGTCAATGTAAATTTTCGTTGATCCACTGTATGGAACAGATTACACTATGGTAATATAATAATACATACCACTGTGGTAATAATACCATGTGGTATACTTTAGACAATTTTAATTAAATTGATCTCACAACATTGTAATAATGACATTTGAAAATTATATTTTATGCAAATGTTTCATCTCTTATGTCTTCGTATGTAGATGCTTAAATAAGACATAAATTCTCCTCAACTCCGCAGCTTCATTTATTAGCGCACATGCAAGACATCTGTGGACAAGTTTTTACTGTCAAATCGGAGTATGGATTGGGGAATACGAGTCTGGTACTTCCATAAACAATACATCACCACCCCAATAATTAGAGCATCGTTTGCAGAGCAATGCGCGCGCGGCGGTGGCGGTCGCGGGCCCCGGCAGCGGCGCGACGCTCGTCTTTCTCTCCTTGACGCCTTTTTGTGAGATTTTTTGTTTCCCGCCCGGGAATAATGTCATTATGGCGCCTTTAATGTTGTCAGTGAACGGGAGCGCGCCTCCGCCGCCCAGGGCGAACGTTTGTTGATACTTAAATTAGGTTGTTTTGACACGCCTCGTTCTTATGTTTGTACTAAATCTAATAAACGTCACTAGCGAGAAAGCGTCTCATTCATTATTCTGGTGTTCTCTTAGCGATAATATATTTTAAGTAGTTTTGTGTATTAGAATATTGTTGTATTGTGGATGAAATGCGTGGCTGCCAGTGGGAGTAGACTGGGTGTCGTTTACGTAAACGGAATTCAAAAACAAACATGAGGCATGAAAACAATTACGGGCGGTGGGACAGCGTAGCATACATAATGTATAATCCGTCAATATTGTCAGCTACTACTCGCATTGTGGACGAGTCATTACGTGAGGCGCAGGCGCGTCGAGTGTCGCCATTGTAGTCAATGGCGCTGCCAGGTGGGTGTGCAAGTGTAAGTAGGTGCCGCGACATGCCGGTGACCCTCGCACGGGGCGCGCCCCTTTTCTGTATTAATTCAAAACCACCAATACATTCATCTGTGGAAAAACTAAAAAAAAGTACTAAAGCCTTCATAATCAACCATTCAAACATCCGGCCAGTCTTAAAAAAATATATAAGAAAATAACCAAGTAGTTGTCCCTCTCCCTCTTCAAAAATGTTGATGCTACGAAACTGGAAACACTCATTCATATTGCGAGAATTAATGGCGCATGCAGTGGCGGACAGTCCACCTTCTTAAGTCAGGGTCCAATTTCCATGTCGCGTTGGAACAAATATTTGAATGGAATTTACATACCTACTTGTTTCGAGTTGAGATAGTGTTAGAGAAGGTACAAACTAAAGTCCCGAGGAATTTAAGTGAAGAATTCATAGGGGTGTGAAGTGTGTAGGTACTTCATATTATAGGCTTTGAATGTTAGGGCTTTGGACTCACTGGTAATATAAGAAAAGCATAAACAGAACAATCTATTGTAACATTTATTGCACACCTATAAACTATTCATAAAAACCGGCCAAGAGCATGTCGGGCCATGCTCAGTATTATAGGGTTCCTTAAGTAGGTGTAATTACAAACGAATCAAATCGAATATTAATCATGGCTATTTTAGTTTTTGCAATAATCGGCAGCATTCGCGACTCAGAGCGTGTTGTTAGTAGCGCATGTCAGTCATTTCAAAGTTACTTTTTGTGATTTTTTCAAATAGAAAGTAGCTAAAGGAGCATTATATGCTATGATAATTTTTCTCTAAGGTCAATGACCTTTGAACTAGGACGTTTTAAGTATTTTTCAGTTTTCTCTCTATAACTCAAAAAATTATAATCACATTATACTCGAAATAATTTTACAAGAGAGTTTTCACAAAGGTCTATCAATTTGGAAGATTATAAGTTTCTACATTGCATAGTTTAGAAATGGCAGGGGGGGGACACATTGCAAGCCACTTTGGCGGGCTATATTTCGCAGATGGTACACCTGATAAAAAAGTGGTGTATCAAACATTACCTTCATTTTAGTAGACCTATTCAATGATATCCCACACGAAGGGGTGCAGCGAAAAAAATTTTTTTTTCCCCATTTCACATGTATGGACGCCACCCCTAAAATACGGAAAAACTATTTTTTTATTCTTTTAAAATTGAGATCTATATGTAAACTATTTTTTTACAAAATTTCATTTACTTATGTTTATAACTGTAGAAGTTATTAAGCTGTAAAGGATTAGGACAGACGGATAGACGGACAGACGGACAGACGGACAGACGGACAGACGGACAGACGGACGGACATGACGAAACTATAAGGGTTCCTTGTAGGACTTCGGAACCCTAAAAATAAGAAAAATCAGGGATAAAGCTAAACAGATGAAGACTGCCGGACATATTTTTAGAAGAGATAATGTTAAATGGGCCACGAGTGGTAACAAATGTTCTTTGTCTAGTTTCCCTGTAACTATTTTCGAAATCATTAGTCTTCGAGTGACACGTTCCTCGTGAAATTACTCACCGCAAAACTGAACACTTGACACGGAGTAGTCAATATTTTGTACTGTTTATGATTCTTCTTTGATCAGGAACAATGGAACGGAGTTATTTGTCAAGGCATTTCATAGATTAACGCACCTCTGATGAACCACTTCAAACAGATGCATAAATATCTTTAACAAAAATTAAAAAGTTAATTGTCGCTACAGTGGAATGTCCGACTGTATAATAAAATAAACTCTTTATAATTTAACACTAATCATGAATTACTTTGGCCATGTCTATTGCTCTTTGTAAAGTTTTTTTTTGTTTTGAAGTTATCGTATTCAAAGAAAGGCATCAATTATAGGAGTCTCGTAAACACTCATAAAATACCAAAATAGTTACTCGTATAGTAATTACAGATTCATTGGGAATGTTACCTCACTAAATAAGACTATTTTTAATTGACAGTGTTTTCGTCAATTTAACACTTGGCTAGTCGCGTTACAATTTCTCTCATTTCCTTGAGTTCATTGTGCTGAAATCCGTGTAGTTTGAGTGTGAAGATGTGAGAAGTTGAGAACAATGTACAATTAGGTGTCGCGTGGGCTTGTGGACAGAGCGACAGGTATGCGGCAAGGCGCTGGCGGTGGACGGCCGCCGCCTCATTCGCCAGGTAATTACCGCCGCCAACTGGACATGCTGAAAGATTGACACCACCGCGACTACTCTCGATGACTTTATTATTGCTCACCATTAAAAAATAATACATATTTTTCTCACCTCAGCATCATAAAACTGCCAAAAATATGCTAAAATTAGTATCGATATTGGTTTAATCCGCTCGGATATTAGGAGAGCAGGCGCTATTTAATGGTAACAGGTTTCCGAGGAAGGTTTTATCGTAAATATTATTCACAAATTGTGTGGAGCCTCAGCAGGGGCGCCGCCACTCAGCGAGGGGGCGATTTTTCATCGACGCTGCCTCTGCTCTGGCAAACACATTTTTTAACACCTCGCTCCGAGTTTAAATCAAACATTTGCTTTGACATAATTCAATTACTTTTTATACCTGTAGCTGGAGCGAGCTTAGTTACTCTTACTTTCTAACAATCTTATAAAACAATATTTGAAGAGGAACTGAATAATTCAACTTCCTTAATAGTTCCTATTAATAAGCAGATAAAGAATTACGAGGACATTACCTGCTCCCGTACCAACAATACCCGTGTAAATGCACTATCAAACTAACATTACACGCACATTTAAAATGTGCACAGTATTGTAATATCGTGGAAGTCAACTAAAGTGATAAACCGATGTGGAATGTCGTCAATAAGTTAACCTTATTAGTTGGTGTGTGCTGAACTCTGCGGGTGGTGCTGCCAGGGCCCGTTCACACTGAGATATGGAGAACCTTTACCGACCCATTACAGTATAAACGGCTGCATAATGAAATTAGCTCGCTTCGTCTGAACAGCTCCTTATGATAATCATCGACCCTTCTCTTGCCATCCACGTATAATTGAAACCGTGCCTATTTCATCGCTATGTTAACCACACTTAATTGATTATATTATTATGTACTTGTATTAAGATCACTACATAAATATTAGATGGTAGCTTATTCAGTCAGAGGAATTCATGGTGTTTCTTTTGTTTCAGATCACGAAACTGAAAATCGACAGTAATCCATTCGCAAAGGGATTCCGCGACTCTTCACGTCTCACTGAGTTTGAGAGGTAACTATCATAATAACGTTTGTTGCTACAGCTGTTGTTTGCTGATAGATATTACATAAAATATTATTTCCAATATGAATACTTTAACATTTGATGCGAAAGAAACTGTTATTTTGTAAAGACGATAGGAAATTGGATAGATACTCAAAGTGGCAGCTATTTATTATTATTCATGAGTGTTCATTAAGTCTCATTACTCGTGCGACACAATTCGGTTAGTTCTCTAATCGTACATGCATTCAACACGCTCTCAGAAGCAAATATAGCTGTCTTATTCTGATTGATATCTCCACGCGAGCAATTATGTATCTGTATTTATTGCTTCTTAGCCAATCCAATGTATTTAATTATGGGTGAACCGACATCAAGTTTCCACCCGTGTAATTTATAATCTAACAATTTCTCTCACCATATTCGCTTTGCAAATTTCATCTCCTTATTGCTCGCTTTCTCATTTCTAATGCCATATTGCTCTATGTTCTCTTGATTATTGGGTGTTTTATTTTTTTTGTTTGTCTGTTGAGATACTATATCACGGGGGAGCACGAAAGAACATCAGTCTTCCCCGATGACGCGCGCTACAGCGCCGCCAGTCATAGGTAGATACGATCATACAATCATATTACAAAACTGCTTCTATTTACTCCCAAACGTTCATGTGTCTCAAGTGTGGCTCCGTATAACGTTTCAGGGAAACAATGGAGTCGATGCTGGCGGAGCAGCATTTCCTGCGCTCACCGCTGCGACCTTTCGACCTGGACCAGCATAACAACAACCTAACCCTGGAAGAGAAGGCGATCCTGGCGGCACGATCACAGTTGTTCCTGCGCGCCGCGTACCCGCTGTACGGCGTGCCGGCAGCGGCGCTGTGGGGACAGTGGGCGTGTTTGGCACCACAGCTGCTGGCTCAGCAGCACCTCGCAGCGTCTGGGTCGGGGCTGCAGCTTCCGAGGCCCGTGTACCCGGGTGCGCTGGGTGCAGGCGCGGGGGGTGTGGGTCCACAGCCGCTGGCCCAGCACCGGTTCTCCCCGTACCCGGCGCGCCGCGGTTCGCCAGGCTCGTCGCCGGACTCGCTGCGCGACGCCAGCCCGCACCCCGCGCCGCTGCACGCACCGCACACCCCGCACGCGCCGCTCCCGCCCCACAGCCCCACTTAGTGATAAAACGCCGAATAAAAACCACCCCGAGATCTCCCTGTAATAATATGCGATATTGTATGAGAGTCTTTATATGGAATGTTTTCTGAGAACACAAAAGGAAATTTCGAAGTGCGTCGGTGTTTTGCTGCGAAACGAGATGGCGTCGTGAACTTCGATAATTTTATGCGCCGAGAAGTGAATAAACAGAGTGCGAGTGTGTTTAGAACATTTAGAAGTACGTCTTGAATCGTGAACGTATGAACACCGCGCGCTTCTATGACTCTATCGTTACTCAGACTGTGAAAAAGTTGTATTATACTGTAAAGTATTATTTAACTGTACTTTAAATCTGTAATTATTGTTATATGTTCCTAATAGTTTTGTCTCGTAGTGATGGTTTCTGCTAAATTCATGTTATAGCGAATTAGAGTTAATTGCATAAAATGAAGCATTTGGTTGCTATTCAAATTTTGTTTGATATCTTTCAGACTATTGATAATAAATATTGAAAGGTTATGGGGATATTGTGAAAACATTATAGGGGTTGAGTCGACGTCGTAAACATTGATAGCTCAATGGAAATGACATCGTTCAATACTATTTCTGGTTGATTTCATCTCGTTTAGGTAAAATGTGCAATACAACAGAAAAAAGGTTTAGTGAAACTTAGAAGTTTAGTAAGATAGATGTATTGATAATTAAATAGTAGAAATGATATTGCTGTCTATGTTTACGATTAATTCCTACATCTACTACAAACGGATGCATAGATGTACCTACATGGTTACTGTGTAGTTAAATTATAGTTATATAAATAATATATTGCTAAAGAATAAAAAATTAAATGTTTGTTAACATATCATGACTTTTTTATTTATATCCTGAATGAAGAAACATCTACATTCCAAAAGAGAGTTACATTCTCTCGTTTCGGCTTCACGATAAACTATTTTATCAGTAAATAGTCAAACTCTTCAGATTCTCTTGTATGCAGGAGAAGCAAAAAAGGGAAAGCAAGAAAGAGACTATAAGCGATCAGCTCATTGAACTCGTAGGGTATAAAAACGATACTTCGACGTATTTCTACATTTGTAAGAGAGAGTGTGAGTAATAGGTACAGAGTTTTGTACTCTACTCCATCAGTAATCACGAGAATCTACAAAATTATGAACAGCCTAAACATAAATTAACAAAAATATCGTTGAAGACGAACCCGAAACCAATGGGATCACCAACATAGATTTTAGTCGCCTGAGTATAGTTCCGTATAAAATTATACACATATACAACGTGTTGAACGTGTTATTGAATTAACTCAAAACCTGAAACTAGTTTGTTCAGAATCGAGAGTAGAATCCCTCACTACTACTAGAAATCACTACTTTTTAACATAGGTTAATTTTTACCAAAAACATTTTTTCATATCATGCCGACTCTAACAGTTTCATACGACGACGCGGCGCTGAGCGCAATGGTTCGCCATTGCGCTCAGCGCCGGCGAACGAGACCCAGTAAAAAAGTGTGATGGAAACTTTGGATAACATTTGTTTCCCTAAACTGTTAAAACTTAACTAAACTTAACTTAACTTAAGAGGTTTCACTTTCCGACACATTAGCGTCGAGAGCGTCGCGTCGCACGTTCGTGAATGAATCTAGCGCTATGAATTGATTAGAGTAACCATGATACCAAAAAATACAAATATCTTCTACAATAATAAATGAAAATTAATAATTAGTCTCCATATCAATTTATTAAGTATAATCAAAACTAGTTGGGGTGTCTGAGGTTTTGAGTTATTCCAATAACACGTTGTTGAAGGAGAATTTTCAATAAAAGTGATTAATTAAGTCAACTTAGTTGTGCAAATCAAGAAGCATTAACTAAGTAAAGTAAATTATAAAGATTTAAAAAAGAAGTTAAGACTTGATACCTGCTATCGACTCGATACATATAAGTAGAAAATATATGTGAACTTGCTTCATTTCATAACATAACATAACACATAACATAACATCACGCCTGTATTTCCCCGAAGGGGTAGGCAGAGGTGTAACAGTACACCCACATTTCGCCAGTTATGTTATAGCCCCATGTAATAGGGGGCGAGCCTATTGCCATTACCTGGGCACAAATCCAGACTCCGGGCTGCTACTGAGAATTACCTAATGAAAAAACCCAGCAACACTTTGCCCGACCCGGGAATCAAACCCAGGACCCCACGCTCTGCAGTGGCGTCGGCTTCATTTCAAATTCAAATTATTTTTCTTTCAAATAATTATAACAGACACAATAAGAAACGTTTGAGTGATTACAAATGGTAGGTCCTATAGAGAAGAACCGGCAAGAAACTCCATGGTCATAATATTAAGTAGGTACTCTTTTTATTAAAATAGTTGTCAGATACAATAAATGAATTTAGTGCCTAAGTATACTGTGCCTCCGAGTAAAGCCAGAAGTTAAAGCCTCGTAGAACCACAACAGATAGGTATCTGCCACAGACCAGTAAGCCTCAAGACGCCGCTTAGACAAAATTTTGCATGAGAACACAGTCGTAAAATGTTGGCGGGGGACCGGGGGGCAGACGGTGCGTTATGATTGGTCGACTCAAAAGTTCGGTGGTGCGATATCGTTTGATTGGTGCCGCTCGCTGACGGACTGACGTCCTGATTGGCCGCGGGGCGTAACATATGCAGTGCTACTGCATATGCGTTGTGACCGGGGGTGTCCGGCTAATCGGCGTCTAGAGGCTTACTGGTCTGTGGTATCTGCTGACTTAGAAATTGCATTATACAATTATACATAGCAGACAACAACAAACAACAGGCTAGACTAAGAAGAAAAATATACAAACTTAGATAAAGTAGCTTGAACAATTATTAAGAGGAAGTTGTCATTTTCCATCAAGGCATAGTGAAAGTACCTACTTAAAGAGTAACTAACTACCTATGTCATTTGCAATTATATTTACCTACTTTAGAAGCACCGACAAAGGGCAGGACATTTTTAGTTGTGTCTAAAATATCCTCAGTAGACAGAATCACGCTAAACAAAGACTGAAGCACTAAATTTTTTCCTAAACCCACTATAATCTTGAAAGTATTTTACACACCAGATTTATACTGTTATTTTATTTGTGACACTACAACAAACCAACACAACCGTCACACTAGATTTTTTGCATAATCGCGGCTTTTTGGCATACTATGGATGTGAATGTGTGCGGCCCCGTACTTTTGAGCGAACGGCATACTTGAATGCTTCACTTATTGTTTAGCTAGATTCCGTCCACCTTTTTTATTCGTCCGAGAAAATATCCTGTAAAGGTGCAGTCCAGAGCAAAATAAAAACATTCTTTTTGAAAAAGCCAGAGGACGTAGTTCAGAACAAATTGTTTGTAATATACTAGAGGGCCGTTAGATGGCGGTGCAAGTCACTTTATGAACGTATAACGAGTGTGTAGTAGCGCAAGGTTTCAAGTTAACCTTTATGGAATCATTCTTTTGTTTTCATGTTTTATATTATGTTGAATTATTTATTGATGAGTGTACTGTAAACATTCAGTAAATACATTAAAAATGACAATGAGGCTCAGCGTGGGTAGGCCCCCCACAAGGTGGACCAACGACCTGGTGAAGGTTGTGGGAATCTGTGCCTGTCTCTAGCATCGTAACTCCACAGCGGATGAACCGATTTACCTATATATCGTTTTTTTCGTTTGAAAGGTGACTTGATCGAGAGTGGTCTTAGCTATGATTCAAGAAAATATTTATTCATATATCAGTTCTTTGCTAGTTGATGAAGAAATGTGGGCAATTTCCTCTTGTCTGATCGATTCGAAATTTGGTACCCTGTTACTTCAACGATAGGAATTGCAAGAACATAACCTTAACCTGATGCTGCAGCATCACCTGGAACCTCACCATTTTTTTTCATCCAATTGATTAAAAAAAATGGTGAGGGAATCTAAGTTACTTTCACTCGTTCAATTGATATGAAATTTTGGTATACGATGTAGTATCGGTTGTGGGTTGAGGTGTGGGCCGTGGCGAATTAGTGTATGAATGTTTAAAGCGAATGAAAGAATGAATGACTGAATGGGTTGTATTGAGGGTTTTATAATTTTTTAATTTATTATTTGTTTTCTAAGGGAGTTTGAGGGGCTCGTAGCGAAGCAACAACGGATTGTACGATCTGCAAGGTTAAGCCGCACTTGCCGCGGTCAGTCTGTGGATGGGTGACCGTTTCGTTACACAGCGAGACCCCTCCGTGCCTCGGAGAGCACGTTAAGCTGTCGGTCCCGGTTGTCATACGAATATCTATGGCAGTCGTTACGGGTAGTCGGAAGCCCGAAAGTCTGACAACTGGTCTAACCTCCGAATGTCAGTATTATCCAGTAACTGGGTTGCGGGGGTCTGATGGCAGTCGCTCCGTGTAAAATACTGATTTTCAGCCGCATCTGGCTAGACTGGAAGCCGACCCCAATATAACTGGGAAAAAGGCTCGGAGAATGATGATATTTGTTTTCTAAATTTACTTTTAACGACCTTAGGTACCTACGTATCTCTAATAACATATAAACATGAATAGTTAACTTGATGGCGCTGATGGCGCTCACAGGCTATCTTTGTGGCAATTTTCATCTAAGTTATAAATGTTGCTTAAGTTACAAGAATCTAGGTATAATATTACTCAGTGTTGATTCGAATTTATATCGCTTAGGCACAAAAAGTTTCTGTAGACAGCACTTAGACATTTTCGTTTCAATTACCACTCGTTTGTCTTCTTTGTACGAAAGTGTGACAGATTGCGAAATTGTAACAAATTAGAGAGCCGGCGGGCAATTATGCAAAGCGGCTATAAAGTTATCTTTAGGAAAACAACGGCGTCACCCCACGCCAACTATTCAATTAAAATGAAGCAGTGTCGAGGCGAGGCATTCGAGTCACATAGAGGAAGGGTCGACTACATCGAATTAGTTGCGCGCGTGGCTACATTACTGGGACAAATTTCACGTCCCCAGGGCACCGGCCGGCCCACAGGGTCGGGATGCAACGCTAATCTAATCGGGATTGTAGCTAATAAATGTTGTAGCCAGTGACATAGCCACCAGGAATTTATTGCTTGTAAAAGTGTTTCCAATCGTAGATATTGTTAGGATGACGCTCCTATTTTGATAAGCTCCGATTGAATTTAACGTTTGACTGAATATTTCATTTGATTTTAGTGCCGGTTGTAATGTTGTCGTGTTAATTAAATATAGTGATGGGGGCTGTTTTTATTGGGGATGGTTAGTGATTGCATGGATCTGATGAACTCATTTGGAATTTAGATCCAAGATTAGGCGTGTTCTTAATAAGGTTATTCAACAGACTGTTACTATTGTTTAAACTGGCTTTTGTGCCCAGCCTCTAGAGTTATTACTGATCAATAATCTTAAATAATATTTTTGTTGATTAAAGCAAAAAAGGCCATCATCGCATACAACTGGAATTAAAATGTACATAAGTAGACATAGATAAGTCGTAGTATAGACAAAGCCTTATTCAGCGTGGCTTATCGGCAGGCTGCTGGAGCGGGGGCTGTAATGCGGCGTTATTGGCCACTCCGCCCATAATCCCCTTTTAACTGCGGCTCCCGAGCCCGTCGACGTGCCCTGAATGTTTACGTCACGTTTCTTCTGCTCGTGAACATTCGCACTCCTTAGCGCTGATGTCGACGACACCACGTTACGTGCTGAGGTGACGGGATGGCACCGAATAAGATTGCTTAGAACTCTATAAGAATTTAAGTCCTAGTAGTATTATTCTATTATTTTACCGCATTAACACAAGCAGTGGAAAGAATCGCTTGTGAATTGTGTGCTCATGAGCAAATTTTCCTTTCCACGATTTATAACTTTAAGTCCTAGTCAGATCTATAAGTAAACTATTTCTTGATAGCTTAAAGTTGACAAGGTAGACTAAGGCCTGAACTCTAGTCATCAGTAGGCGCAAATTAAGACTGCTTCTGGGTATGGTATAGCACATATATACTCAGATGTGGCATATAAATGACCTGTTTGTTCTGATGCTAGTCACAATCTGAAACTTAGATCAATAATTAAATACAAGAAAAAAAAAAACCTCAATTTTCACGCAGAACCAGACAGACACTACAAGAGATAGATAGAAACCTACTAGACATTAATATTGAGACTGAAGACTGAAGCCCACTTCGATTGTTTCTACTTTCTACGCTACGACGATCCGAAAAAGATGCGCCTCCCCAACGTTTGCACGTGTGTGAACCGCTGCTGCAAGCTTTCTACCTCGTTGCAAGGATTCGCTTACTATACAGTGCGCCTGAATAGAAATATTAACATAAGTAGGTATTATGTTATTTTGTTACTAACACATTAAATCTCTGTTACTTCTTAAGTAAATATATTATTAATATTAATAAAAAAGTGATTAGTTTAATCCTATACATTTAAATATTTGCATTAATTAAATAATTCAAATAAGTATTGAAAATGTAGAATCTCTTTTGTTCCTCCAGCCATCGTTGTGCAATGTAGGAAGGTGTAGGTACAACATAAGTTCTCCCGCAATCAAACCGGAACAGAATTTTACGATGTAACGTAGACACTTGAGCAAGACATACCTTCTGTTCCCAACATTCGGGTTGTAAAGAACAATGTTCTATATCATTTACATAAAGCTTGATTTAATACCTACATAGGTACGGAGGGCCGGGGCTCCGGGAGACGGAGCGAGGCACCGGCAGCCGGCGCTAATGTCGCTCCATGCCCACACATCTCCACATTTCAGTAAAACTGCAAACGTAACGGGGTAATAAATTCACGTTTATTACCGCAAATACATGTACTCTTACCTTGGCAGTCACTACCGGAACGAATCATGGGTCCACCGTTTACGCGGAATACGCGAAACGTGAGTTATGAAATATTAACGTAAACGCGCGCGTTTGCTGAAACAATGCATATAGAATAGGTGAGGTGGCCTCATCGCTAAGGTGGGCACATTATCAGAACGGTGCGCTAATGGAATTGAGCGTTTTTATTTATTGCCCGTGTTTTCATGTGTGCGTGGCGTTTATGTGTATCGCGGCATAACTCACTGTTTATGATTATTTTATTAACGTTTTAATGGGGAAGGTCTGCTCTACAGCTAGATTAACTGAAACTCGACAGTTTTATTAAATGACTTAAAAGAAAATTTAAAATTATCGAGGCAATTCAATAGCGTATCTGCAGAATAAACTTGTAGGTGTAATTATTTTAAAGATCTAGGTAGGCATGTTACTAAAGCATCGTTAAATTCAAAGATTTCGTTTAAATATATATGATCAACAACAACAACACGCCTGTACTACCCCGAAGGGGTAGGCAGAGGTGTAATAGTACACCCACATTTCGCCAGTTATGTTATAGTCCCATGTAAAAGGGGGCGAGCCTATTGCCACTGACCGGGCACAAATCCAGACTCCAGGCTGCTACTAAGAATTTTCTAATGAAAAAAACCCGATAACATTTTGCCCGACCCGAGAATCGAACCCAGGACCCCACGCTCAGCAGTCGCTCTTGCAACCACTAGACCAACGAGGCAGTCAATATAGTCAGTAAATATATGTGAAATACTATACTATAGGTATAGTTCGTGCTCTTATGAAATGTCGAGAATTTTGTTGCACGGTTCCAAAAGGTAGATCCTATGGAGAAGAATATTCATGGATATTCTTTTAAAATAATATGTGTTATCACAGTTTTACTATCGTACTACCTAGTTACTTGTAGAGACTTAAAATATTCACCAATATCAACTCAGCCTATTGCAGTCCACTGCTGGACATAGGCCTCTCCCAAGTTGTGCCACAATACTCGGTCCACTGCCTTCCGCATCCAGTCACCCCGCCACCTTCTTCAGGTCATCGGTCCACCTGGCGGGAGGGCGCCCTACGCGACGATTCGCAGTCTCCACTCAAGGACTCGTCTGCTCCAACGGCCATCGGTCTTTCGACAGACATGGCCAGCCCACTGCCACTTCAGCTTACCGATACTATACAAAGTATGTCGGTCACTTCGGTTCTTCTCCGTCTCGTTACAAAAAATCTCGTTAAAATATTATTTCTTTTGTTCTTTTTTCTTTAGGTAAATAATGTATGTGCATACCTTTTTATAAAGTAATATAGGTAGGCAGTTATTACCCTAATATACATACGAGAGTACCCACTTAAAAATAATGCAGTGCACAGAGCTCACAGCGCATATTATTGCAATTCGATAAAGTTATTCGCGTTCAATAACGCGAATGATCTGACTTTTCCCGTTTTTCCTCTACGAATGGCTACTCCCTCCCCCTACCCTCATACCCGTGCCCTCCCCGGCCTCCCCTTGCGGTGCAAAGTTGAGGGCATTAGCGTGTTATCGGCGGCAGCGGCGTGAAGAAGGCGCCCACCTGAACCGGTACTACAACACCCCCGACGGCACGTTCAATTATGGTCGTAGCAAATTTTTCCAAACACATTGCTGGCTTCAAATAAACGGTTACAGAAAGGGAAAGAAGAAACTACGCATTGTAAGCAAAGCTATGCGTAACCTACTCATTCTCTAGCATCCCTAATAGGTGTAACAGATAGTATCTATAAGCGTTGAGATGTGGGGATAGGTGGGAAGCGTGAACGTGTTTTGCAAACCAGCCGAGGAAATAAGGTGTCCCCAATTTTACTTTGTCGACCGCCACTGATAGCAGATAATGTAGTGTTACGAGGTAACTTTGTAAATGGAACCTTTTTCGTTATGTTTTATTCCACGAATGTTATGGTAATTTTGCCGAAAGACCTTTGAGAGCAAAACATTTTTTTCAAATTGTCTGTTTTTTTGAAGCGTGGATTATTTACTAGCCGTTTGTCTGTTATTGGGTCTTAGCAAATATTTTATCAGAACAACGACTTTGGTCGACAGCAACATAATTTATGACATCGACAGAAAACGATTTGTTCACATCAAAAATTTCGCACGCCTATCGTAATGCATTCCTAATCAAATCAATGCGGTCACAGACAAACGCAAGTATCAAGTTTACGGGGCAGAGGTCCCCGCGGGCCGCGAGACCATTGACAGGTTATTGATACAAATAGTCCCTTCCCCGCTCCCCCGCACCCTGCACTACCCCGCCGCACCCCCGCACCCCCCGACAACACCAATAAAACCTGATTGATATTGTGTAAGTGCGCCCGGAAAATGTGGGAACTCGATTGATGTTACAGCCAAATTCGATTGGAGGAAAATTGAAAAGAAGCGTCGTAACAAAGAAACTTTCATTCTGTCTGAATGTGTTAAAGTCGAGAATTGATTAGTTTGGGTAGGGCCTAATGTCTTTTCAGCACCGGAATGTCTGTATTGATAGTAGTCGGAGGCGTGAATAGTGTTGTCTAATGGTGGAGCTACACGTGCTACTTTGGAGTATAGGTACATGCGTATTATTGTGTATTGGTAGTAGGTACCTATTTGTAATTATTGTTTTCTATAATCTGATTCGTTGTAAGATGTCATGTTTGAACTACTTAATACACAATGAGAATGGGTACTTGTTAAGAATTAGAATAATTTAGACAAGTAAATACGTACATTATAAAGTAGAAAATTCTAAGGCAGCATCTACACTACTAAAAACTCTAGGTTAGAAGATTATAGTCACTATCTGGTTAGCAATTTCTTGGCATCGGGTTGTGTAATTAATTCACGATTTTTTTTTATTTAGTATCAAGCTGGACGGATCTTGCTTATTTATACAGAATGATATTTAAAAAAAACAGCTGATACTTTAATTTTATCGATTTATGTGAACACAAATGTAAGGATCAGCTGTTTTTTTTTTCGCGATTTCATGGTTGGTCCCATAGTAAAAGTAGTTCATACTGATGAGTACAATTACCCCTTAAAAGGTTTTCAGTTATTTCAATAACACGTTGTATATTGTCAACTAAACCCAAAAAAAAATGATAGAGAACTCTATGTACTTATAGGGTGTATTGTAGACGACATCAACCTTCAGTGATTATGAATGGAATGAAGACTTAATAAATCATTAACTAAGTAGGTACCTACTAAAATACGAAAACAATTACTATGAAATGTAATGCATACTTTTTTTTCCACTATGTCAGAAATTCTGGCCACTATCTAACCTAACCTTAATATTAGGTACCTATGTCACAGACTACTCATATACATATATCCGCGTGGGCGTTATTGACATCGATACTCGATAATATATCCAAAATGGTAGCAAAGAGACTTGTCCCAGTCTATGACTCCCAGACATGCAAATACAGCTTAGTATATCTTGACTGACAGTGGCGACTCCAAGTGATGGAGGCGGTAATTAACAGCTGATAGGCGTTACGACTAAGACAAGTTGACATGTTCGATTTTACACCGGTCATTATCGACAAGGCTATCTCTGTACTCGCATGCTACTTTTCGTAGAACAGGTATTTACATAAGTTTTGACAGTTATATGTGTAACTGTGTCGAGGTTCTAAAAGCAAATGTTGCAATTATAGTTACTTACTTACCTGAAATTTGTTATTGCTATCGGATACGAAATTAACACCGTCATTATTTGTAATAATTTGTAGGTAGTTCTATGAGTATAATCCATTATCAAAATACATATCCAGTTTGTCACCATATTCACTCAGAAATTTATCACAATCGTTTTACAACAGCAAAAAAAGATCCATAAATCATCTACCAGCGATTGAAAAGCGAACAATAATAGAGGCAAGCAAACAATTTTGCTTAGTAAGCCCTCAGAGGGCCACCCGTCCGCCTGGCCAGCCGAATAGAAGTTACGTTCCTCGGATCAGTCCCGTTTTACTGCTCACTTGAGGGATAACGGGTGTGAATGGCCACCCCATTGTGGGAAAATATCTATTAAATATTTATGAACCTTATATTGAGCTCTGAATATTACTTGTATCGGCAAAATGTTATGTTTATAGTAATGTGCTGTGGGAGTGTTTTTATAGCTCATAACTGCTGAGTAAAAATTGATACTTAGGTCGTAACGTTAAAAAATGTAGTACATAAGGTGTGTACTTGTAAAAGAAATGTACATAATGTATCTTACCTGAATACAAGTAGCTATATTGCTTTTTAGTGCTGTTAAACTGACGAACAGAAGAATATAGTGTGAAATTCGAGTTGGTGTAAAGATTCAACATACTAAAATAAGATAGAAAAACTATAATCAATCAATATAAAAAAGTTATAAACCAAAGCAATAAGGACGCATTAATACAAGAACGAAACTAGTAATAATTACAATACGACATAACAATAAAATCATCGAGCTATAACGATCGAGAGGCATTTGCCGAAATCCCCTGACGAAGGCAATCACAGGACGCAATGAGAATAGTGCAGGGCCGCATTACAAGCGTGGAATAAATCAATTACCGACACCCGCCGCGACAATTACACTTGTAAAGTTGTTTCGTGGTGATTTGGCCACCCGCACACACCCACTCATAACACACGCACACACGCATGCCTGACCCCTGACGTTTCGGTAATAAGAGTATCAGTGTCCCTGTCTGTTTCAAACTACACTCACAAGCTTATGATACCCCAATCAGGGGACCCTCTGATTTGAGAGAATGATACCTTAATTTCAAAAATCGAAGTTGAACTTTAACTCGTAACAATAGAACACATTTTTGCTAAAGTCACATTGGAAGGAAGAGTTTTCACAAATAAAGCAACGGATTCTGCTGTACAGCAATTTTATTATTATGAAATGAGTGAGTGTAGAGGCGTAAAATTAACTTGTCGGCGTCGGTCTGAGGGACCTTTACATTGCGGAATGTTTCCGCTGAGATGTTACAGGCTGGGTAAATGATACTTTATACAGCTGTTGTTGTATCATTAGGTAGGATCAAGTTATGGTATATTTAGAACCATATCTAATGGCTTAATTGAATATTGCGATAAGTTTTTGTGGGGAGATATTTTGTTTGACTCTGTCTTGATATTTTATGGAATAAAGATGGAATTTTGGAAGTCATGGACATGTTAGAAATTTGACGATTCATAATTAGAATACGTCGGTAAACTGTTCGAATACCTTTACTTAATTAAGGTTTTTGGGAATCTGTTTTCAGTAATGAGACAATGCTGCGACTATTATTAAGTTATCAGAAGGTAACGTTACATCATCATCATCATCATTTCAGCCGAAAGACGTCCACTGCTGTACATAGGCCTCCCTCAAGCATCGCCATAACGACCGGTCCTGCGCCTTCCGCATCCAGCGGATTCCCGCGACCTTCAGGTCGTCGACCAGGTCGTCAGTACTCCAGGAATTCGCAAAAAAAAAACAGGCGCCCCCGAGATTTTGTCGATTTACGTGAACACAAATGTAGGCAACTGCTGATTTTTTTCGCGATTTCTGGGTTGGTCCCATAGTAGAAGTTGTTCATACTAATAAGCACAATGACCCCTTAAGAGGTTTTCAGTTATTTCAATTACACGTTGTACCTATACCTACAGCTAAGTTTACAACTAAAAATGCTTAGTAACTACGGTCTGTTTTTTCTGTCTTGTCTTATTTAGTAAACAATCTTGGCATGTCTCTTTATTCAAATAACTACTGATAAAATATAATTACTAGTTCTATGTGCAGAAAGTAAGTAGGTAAAAAAAAAGATTTAGTGTGTGAAATTTTTAACATAATGTCTATTTATAATTATTATTGACGAATTATATCACTTGTCAGTCACTTATACTAATACAACTAGTACTTTTGTAACTTACTGGGAATGGCAAAATTTCTGTTTGGACACACTGTATGGGATATAATAAAAACATATTTTTTTCTAATACCCAGAGATTTTAATTCTAATACTCAGCATGTAAACGGCTGAATTTGTGATAAGTATTAGTGAAAGTGCAAGTGGCAGTAAATAGAAACTGATCCTATTTACGAAGCGACAAGCAGCGCTAATGACAAGTGCTAAGCTCGTATAAGATTAGCATAAGTAGCATGAGAATAATCAGCCTATACTATTCTGAAGCTGGATGAAGGCCTCTTTAAAGTTCAGGCCTTAGTGCACCTTGGCCTGGTGCAGGTTGGCGGACTCCACACATCATCGAGAACTTAGGAAGAAAAGTAATCAAAATAGTTACTTACTAAACAGCCAGAAAAACCTTAGCTAGCTATTAAATTGTTTCCTAAAGCCAACATTATTGCCAACGATGTAGCTACACAAGCATACATAAGTTGTGCAGCTTCGTTTGCAGATTATTTTAGCTTAGGTAAGCTGCAGCTGCAAGTTTAGCAGTCACCACATTTGCCAAACTGCTACCTACGTAACTAGTTTGTTCCTTGGCTGTAGTGTAGTGGCTAACGTTTTTCAGTTAATCGGTTTAAAGCTTTATCTATTATATTCTATCATTTCGGCCGAAACACGTCCACTGCTGCACATAGGCCTCAAGCAGTTTGGGGGGATATGCCATCATCGCATACGCTTGGCAGGCGGGTTGGCGTTCGCAGTTGGTTGGTTAAATACCCAGAGAACGCTGCTGCCCATCCTCTGGTGAATCCCATAGTCGCCATTTACGACACTCATGAGAAGAGATAGGGTGGTGCAATTCTTTACGTCCGGCACCACACGGAACACACATGTGACATTTGTGTTTAACAAAAAAAGAAAAAAGGGAACTCACCAGTTACTAATACCTATTTAAAATTAATTTTATAAACTTTCCTCTGTTGAGCATTTTTATACCGCACCCGCACCACAACATTTTATTAATCCACAAGCAACTTTTCCAACGGCTAGTCAACGTTGTTGAGTGTCGCACAGGTAACGTTAGGTGCTTACATAATGTTGCATAAATAAACGGCGCTATAAAAGCTAAGACGAAGTGCTCTTTACTCGAACACTTTGTTTGCGTTCCATCGGCCATCTTTATTGCCTATCAATACATATCATATTTCCTTCTTGAATTTTGCCAATCGCAGTACATACATTAAATATCAGAAGGCAAATTGAAGTAAAGGAAAGGGTTACTTTCTTGAAGTTTTGTTGAAGCGATACTAAATAGGTAACACTCGGTCCGTCGCCTTCCGCATACATTTCCCTCCAGCTACCTTCTTCAGGCCGCGGGTTCACCTAGCTAGGGGGCGTTCTACGCTTCGGTTGCCGATTCGCGGTCTGCACCTAAGAACTCGTTTGCTCTAACGGTCATCGGTCCTTCCACAGACATGGACAGCCCACTTCAGCTTACTGATTTTACAAGCTATGTCGCTCACTCAGGTTCTTCTCTGGATAATCTCGTTGCTGATTTTATCCTTCAAAGAAACATAGCACGCTCCAGAGTTCGTTAAGCGACTTTGAATTTTTGGACTAGCCCAACTGTCAGTGTCCACTTCTCGGCGCCGTAAGTCATGACAGGCAGAACGCAATGGTACGGATGTTATACAGCCAAAATTTACTAGATGACTCTGTCTAATGCTATAAGTAGTCTAGTCACTCACATATACGTGGGACACTCAGAAAGTTTTGCGAAACTAAAAAAAATTGTTCTATACGTACATATATTTTTATCAAATCTTTTCAAAGTACTTTCCACCAGCCTCTATACAAAGATTCATGCGCCTAAACCAGTTTTCAAAACACTTTTTCCAGTCCGCCGCAGACACCTCGTTTACAGCCTGCTCGAACGCAGCCAGCGCATCTTCCGGCGACGAAAATTGTATCCCTTTGAGCTGATTTTTTATTTTTGGGAATAAAAAGAAGTCACACGGTGCTAGATCAGGGCTGTAAGGAGGGTGACCCAGGAGTTTGACTGGCGTGCTGTCCAGGAAGTCCCTCGTTTTGAGTGCGGTGTGCGCAGGTGCATTGTCGTGGTGGAGCAGTAGCCCGCGGAGCCCTGTGTTTGGTCGCTTGTTGCTTATAACAGAGAAAACTTCTGGCAAACATTTGGTAGTATACCATTCGGCATTAATGCTTCTTTGATCCCGTAAGGGAATTGATACCAAGTGGCCAGTCAAATTAAAAAAGCTAGCGATCAAAATCTTACCCCCGCTTCTAGATCGCTTCACTTTGGTAGGCGTTGGCTCATTTTGAAACACCCAAACAGTCGACTGGCGCTTGGTTTCTGGGTCGTATTGATAAATCCAGGACTCATCACCTGTAACGATGTCGTAAACACGCCGAGACGAGCCTGCTTCAAATTTGTTAAGCATATCACGGCACCATTCCACCCGGGCCTGCTTCTGAGCATCGGTGAGGTTGTGCGGCACCCAGCGTGATACTATCCTCCTCACGCGAAGATGGCTGTGTAGAATCTCGTGAACGCTTCCCGATCCAATCTTCAATATGTGTTGAATCTCCTGATATGTAATTCGCCTATTGTCTTGGATTAAATTTTTCACTGCTAGCACGTTTTCTTCGGTAACAGCCGTCAAAGGGCGACCGCTTCTTTCGTCATCCCCCAAAGTTGGTCGACCGCGCTTGAATTCGTTATACCAACGATACACGGTTGCCTTGGAAGGGCCTTCATCCATGAATGCCATTTGAAGTCTATCGTACGATTCATCCGGTTTCAGGCGACACTTGAAATCGTATAAAATCATAGCTCTAAAATGTTCCCGGCGCAGATCCATATTTCAGTGAGACACAATACTTTGAATTAACTCGCAAAAAATGTGGAGGGAAATTTTGAAATTGGAACTTACTTATTTTTACTTATAAATAATCATATTTTCGAAAAACATTATAACTGGCCAGTCTCCCATATATAAAAACTTTTTTTCGCAATACTTTCTGAGGGGCCTGGTATTTATCGTATACTTAATATATATATTTCTATTCATAATCACACTCTTAATACACGCACACACTCACTAACTAATACTAATGTGTAGTTTGCTCGACATCCTACGTCACAACAGGGATCCAGCAGAATACCAGCGTCAGGTTTAATAACCTGGCAATATGCTGAGCTGAACACCCATTTGTCACAATTTTGAGACACACATGGCACATGACTGTCAATGACTTTTTTCCTCGCTTTGTTACTTCTTCACTATATCTATTTCTTGTTCATGTATATTTCTTTTGTATGTGTCTCAGTTGTGTCAAATAAATATTTTTCTTTCTTTCTTTCTTATAAAGTTTTTGTGAGTAAACTATTAAAATTAAATTATGTATGCTAACAAAGTCCAAATACTGGTAATGAAATGGGTATAGTTTATCTCGAATATAGAATAATACCCACCTAGAATAAGGACAACTTTCCGTAGCTCTACCACAGACATAATAAAAAATATAGACGAAGTGCTGCCAACAATAATAGCGAAGCCAACAAAACCGTGCTCCTCCGTGTACGAACCAGCGCTAACGCACACACATGCACCTAAAACCGTGCTCACCCCTCTCAGTACACATGTCGCGGCATCGTCCAGTAAGCATCGCGAAAGCAAATATCCTTCAGGTGTATGGTGTGTGCGTAAGCGATGGTTGTACACGAAGGAGCACAGATTTGTTGGCTTCATTATATGATTGTTCGCAGCATTTAGTCTATATTTTTTACTATGTCTGTGAGCTCTACAAGTATTTTACAAGATATTATTTTTCTCCCATCGGCATCGTTTCAAAAATCACAATCAAAGACAAAAGTCTGTGCTGAGCTAACATTCGTGATCGACATTGCAGCGCAGGAGTCGTAAAATTTGATGCCGCCGGAATGTGAGCAGAGTCCGGGCTCCGGAGCTCCGGGGCGACGCGTGTTTGAATAATAACACCTTTTATTTTATAGCCCACTATGTCGCCAGTTCACAGGTTTTGCAACATAAACTCTGGTAAAAGCTAAGGTTACAAAATATTAGCTAACGAGAGCAGGAAGTTTTAAATAAAACCGGCTAAGTGTGCGTCGGATTCGCGCACTAAAGGTTCTGTACCACCACACGTCTGTGTTTACCTTCTTCTTACCACTATTTTTCACTTCATTCAAACTAAGTTTGACGTCTGTATGTACGACCATTTTTAAGATAGATCTGCCCCCCTAGCCAAGTTGACAATCTACAATCGTCAACGCTATAGAAAACATCAAAATGTATGGGAATGACATATCTCAACGAATGACTTTTTCGTTGAGATGTCATCCCCATACATTTTGATTGTTTTCTATAGCGTTGACGATTGTAGATTGTCAACTTGGCTAGGGGGCAGAAACAAAAACGTAATAAAAATATTGGATTTTTTACGATTTTTTGCATTTTATCATGATAGAGGATAGAGTAACACATACATAACAGCCCATGTCCCACTGCTGGCCACGGGCCTCTTCTCAATATGAGAAGAGTAAGGCTTTTAGTCCATTACGCTGCCCTAGTATATACTGGTTGGAAGACTACTTACACTATCGAAAACTGTATGGAACATTCTCAGGGTGTGCAATTTTCCTCACAATGTTTTCCTTCACCTTTAAACCAAGAAATAATCATATTCCTTCTGATAGTAACACATAATCTTTCAAAATTTCAACTGGTTAACTATAACTTGGAACCCCAAAAACCAAGTTGAAAAGTTTTCTTCGAAAATGTGTGATGTGATTTCATGTGATTCATTAAGAGTTGGGTACCTATCTGTAATATCTACAGACGCTCCACAAAGTCTGCAGTGTGTGAACATGCCCTAGACAAACCCAACCATTTTTTTCTTCTATTTGATAAACCACAAGTTCTGGCGAAGGAAAACCGATATGAGATATTATTTGTTAGATCCATCCTTCTTAATGTTCATTTGTTGTTTGTATCCATTTTCTTTTCTCTCTTTTGTCTGCTGTCTATGTGTTATTCTAAATTTTATACAAAAATTCAATATGTGGAAACTTGTAATTGGCCTTTTTCTACTGTATTTTGCTTAATTACGACACTGTATTAGCTGTAAGTTTTCCTAAAAAAAACAAAAAAATACCTAGATTGCTCCGTGAGGCTATTGAAATTATAAAACATCCTAATTTTAACAGAGAAGATGGTTGGCAGCTACTACCTGTTTGGAACCAAGTCCTAAAAATAATCAAGTCCCAAACAGCACGCAACACTGTAAAAGACAATGATACTGTGAATGATTACTGCGTGCATCGAAACGATTTTAATTAATAATATTGTACGGTAGATTAAAATATTTTTTTAGAAATATCTGTAAAGACGCTTGTCATCTTAGTCTAACTGCGACCACGAAATATCCAATAAATATTGTTGCTATGCACTAATTGCATAGCATAATAAGTAAATCAAAAATTGAGTGCAAATCTTAATATTTTAACAGTAGAGTCAGTATATAGTCAGTAGATACTATTATATCAATTAATTGAATAAAAACTAAGTAACGTAAAAGCCCCAGTGCCCCATTGTTCAACAAAAAACCAACTTCAGAGAATAAGATCAAAATTGTAATTTGGTATACGGTTAAATTTATCTAATAAACATTGAACTGTTACATAGTGCACCACAAATACTTGAAAAATCATCACGAAACCAAAATTTAGTATTAAAAAAAATACTTGTGATCGTCCCTTTAAGTGTCGATAATTGAGGATGTTACTATAGGTACCTTATGTTTTTTACATTGTTTTTATGTACCTACCTGTTATTTATTCATTGAACGCCACTAAATTCCACCTTTTATAGATAATACAATACTTACATGAATTTTAGTACCAAAGAGGTGTGGTCCAAATTTATCAATATATTGTAGTTAACAAAAGAAGTAATTACATTTATAATTAAACGAATGTCACTGTTAATTGAGAGAGGCGATGAAAAAGTGGGTGCTAGCGTGTTGATAAATTTAATGCAAATATTGGACTGTTTCTCTGGCACGTTGAAATTAAGTAATATATTACGAACGCAGCCGTTTTATTTTAACTTCCGATTACTGAATTAATTGATGCAATGTTTTTGTTTTAAGTTAAATGTCGATGCAAGTCCACAATAAATAATGTAAAGCTAAAATAGTACAGCAGCAACAATGTTACAGCAGGTATAAATTTATTGTCAACATTAAATCCTTTAATCTTCTTAAAGTTCTGTTTTTACACTTATGTCCATTGCTTGAAAGCTGGATAATGATTCACACGATATTGGTTGTAATGTATTTTCGTAAGAATTAGCTAGACACTGGACTGTCTAAAAAAATAGGTACTTAATGATTCCGTCATAATATCAGCGCATCATCCATTACCAAACACAGGTCTCCTACAGCTTATGTTCTTAACCTATCTTTCCACGATTTTCCCTAGATATAAGATTGACGTATTTATGGAGCTTATATTATGTTAATTTTTATCTCTAGTATGGCAAATAATGAATAGATAGGTTATTAGTTTTGGCCGTTAGTCGACTTATATTAAACTTCTTATATACGATAGTAAAAACCCCTTTTAGATGCAGTATGTCTACACCAACCTCTCACTCTCATTCCCGTAGTGGTCATCATCATCATGAAGGCTCTTGTCGGTGGAGTATTTTCCATCTTTCTCTGGATTCCCTCTCTTTTGATTTCCTGGTATGTCACAGTATATGGTTCCGTACCCAAACGGTACTAACAGGACCTTAATTACTCTGCCTACGCAGCCCGTCCGTCCGTCTGTGTGTCACAGGGCTGTATCTTTTTAATAGTAAGAGTTAGCCAGTTGAAACTTTCACTGAATATTATTACTACGGCCTCTATCATGGAAAATAATAAAATATGGTACCTTACTGCACGAGTCCACAACGCACTGGGCCGGTTTTTTTCCTTTAGTCATACGTGAATAAAAATTACCTAAATGTGTGCCGCCATTATGAAAAGGCAATCACCACTATCGAAACTTAAAATCAACAAAGAAAAAACTGTTTAGAGATTCCGTGTCATATCGAAAATCTTTGTAATATTTGATAAATTCGGGGTGATTGTGTGCTCCAGCTTTTCTTCAAGGCGGCTTCTCTTGTGGGTTTAGCGGTGGCGTGATGGATCGTCGCCGTGGGAGTCACCACAATGCGCTGAAGATGGTGGGCCGATACTCCGATAGCTTTCGGCGAATGCGTAGCGTCACCACGCGGAGATCGTATCACATATGCGCACAATGTGACAAGTCACTACGGATCAGGGTGATGGTCTTGAGAACTTGTGTGTTCAATAGGTATCAAATATTTTGGGAGCTTAGCCCTGGGCTCTTCAAAAAATCTGCTACGTCATGACGCTACGCGTTTCGTAGATGTTTTCTTTTTACAATTCTAAAGTTGATAGAAACTTGATTAGATTGGAGAGAGGGAAGGAGATTGTGATCAAACGATCCGTTTGCCAAATGTGCTAATCATATTTTGTAGCGGAACATACGGAGAACTATATTCATTAGTGGACGTTTAAAATTAAAATTCGAATTAGCAATTACATGCACATTTAAAACGTTAAGAATCTAGTTGCACGAGCCTAAAAATTTTATAGCTATTACGGTACGATTACAGTAATCCGCGCGCCATTTTTCACATATTTAATATTTGTCTAAAACATGTTTGTATGTATTTTTCCTCGCAAGTGTGTTGAAAAAAACGTCGAATGACACAAGTGAGCATTGACCATTATACAGTCGGCTCCATTAGGTACGCCTTCGCCTTCATCTTGGGTTGCAATCCAGCCACGAGTATAATAGCTAACTTACCTCACTTTATCATAATATACTATTCCAGTAAGTTCAGTTACAATGACTTTAGTCTTTTAACAACATAACACGACAACATCACGCCTGTATTTCCCCAAAGGGGTAGGCAGAGGTGTAATAGTACACCTACATTTCGTCAGTTATGTTATAGTCCCATGTAATAGGGGGCGAGCCTATTGCAATTGACCGGGCACAAATCCAGACTCCGAGCTGCTACTGACAATTTCCTAATGAAAATCTCAATAACACTTTGCCCGACCCGGGGATCAAACCCAGAACCCCACGCGCAGCAGCCGCGCTTGCAACCACTAGACCAACGAGGAAGTCAAAAGTCAGTAAAGTCTTTTAGGATGAATGGTATATTTTGTGTAGGCAAATACTGCACTTGGCAGCTGTGTATTTCAATGCACAATATATTATGTAGGTAATAGTGTTACTATACAGCCTCCCATAGCTCATCACTGGACATATACTTTTTGAGACCCATATAATTCGTAGCTACCTAATCTTATCTATTCTCTGTAGAATATAATGTATCAATGTAAATAGGCACCGATTTGCACTTTATCGTTGATGTAGGTAATAGTTTGTCTATTTCCTATTCACATTACGAGAGATCAAATCGCATCAGACATTCAGAGGTCAGTTGGTCCATTACAGATTTTCTACTGCTTACTATTGCTAAGTTATCGTCTCCACATCCTGGGTATGCCAGATATGATATAATATTTCGCATAATTATATCTGTAGGCTACGAAGAAACTGGTCTGTGATCGGAACCATCAGTATCGCGATATCGGAGTAGCGAGGTTATCACAAGCCAATCCATTTCTATGATTTCCGTCCTACTGTTTGATCTGAAACATTGACTAGGGTTTCTTGTTTATTATGAGAAAGCTTTATAGTTACTATATGTCTAATTATGATTAAATAACGCTAAACTAATTAGGTACCAACTCAATGAACCGATACAAAATCTGTTATAGTTGCAACGAAAAATTATCGGCACATTAAACACTACAATATGTCGAGTTAGTTATGAATTACTTACAAATTACCTAATTAGTTTAGGTACATTACACACGTAAAAATTACGTTGTCTGTCCCAAGGTGTGTCAGGAGCGCACCACATCAAACGTTGAAATGAAAGTCACCGGCCGGCGCAGGCGCAGCGCCGGATGCGCCAATTAAACTATCACATCATTCATTACTTTATTACAGAACGTCCCCCTCGTCGCACCTCAATTATTTGATCGTAAAACTTACAACATATTCAGTATACGCTAAACCCGGCGTCATACACGCTTTCTAACATCACTTTCTTCTGAGATCTAATTTTAATGAGTTTTAACTGTTTAAAGAAAGATTCAATCCTTTGGGTATGTTCATTTATTATTTTAAGATAGTGTAAATCTACTCTTTCTTCTTTAGAAGCTTAACATGTTGAATCATAATATGATAAATGTTATCTATATGGCAATTATCATTGCTAGTTGCAAAAAACCACCGACATAAATGGGTTCATGAATACATGAGACTTGTAGATTAGATAATAATCTAGGCTTATAACAGGTAGCTATACTACGATAGCCTAGTAGGTAGGCTTTAGTTGGTACAGAACGACGAACCAAAATATTCGAAATTCCCTACCCCATCGAAAATTTGTAGGTACCCATGACATTAACATATTTACTGTCCGCGCCGCGCAGCAGGCCAGACAAATAGACCATCACCCTGTACCATATACGAAACGGCCCATTGACTCATTGGACAGGTTAAGCGTCATGTAGCGTACGCTAAATATGTTCAGTCTCAAGAGTTTCTAAAAGTTCACTTTGATCGCGAGTGTAACGGTCAATTGTCGCAAACGAAGCAACGACACTATAACCTCTACTTTGTTGACATCACGAAACACATTCTCTTTAAGGTTCCGATGGCTATAAAGATAAAAGGTACGATTATTGTATTTTTATATCGACAAAACGCTGCAATGTGTGGTCGAATAGCTTCAGTCCCGAGCTTAATGTAGACAGAGATGACTAGAAAGAATAAGCAGTAGACTAGATAATACAGAATAAACATGATCAACAATAAAAAAAAGTATTATAAATCTGGTATTATTATTATTGATTATTAATATTATGCTTTATCATTTATCTATTTATAGCGTAATATGAAACAATATTTTCTTGCGGCTAGTAAAGCACTGGTGTTATGAACCAGTCGCAGGTTTGAATCCTGCTTGTGAGCGAATTTTTCTTTCCACAACTTATACGTTTAGATTTCTCTTCGTATATGCGTAAATGCGTTCGAAATAATAAAATATTTTTTATGGCGATTATTAATTACCTAAATTATTTTTTTATTATATTTTGTCTAATTGGATTCTATGATCTTTTCGTGAATACCGATCCAAACTCTTTTTAATCACTTCAGTAGGTAACAGTTTAAAAGAAAACTGAACTCAGCTGAACTGTGATTCAATGAATCTATACCATATATTATATCTATGGACTATTCTAAAATTGAAGCTCTACTCAAAACTAGTTTAAAACATTGATCAAAGCATTGTGTTAATACGCGCCTAAAAAAAATCCTAAACGGATATACGAACTCCTTAAACAGATCATATAATATAAGGCGTCTAATTAAGGCCAGCCTAGTTCTACAACCAAGCTCAGTATCTAGACAACAATGGAACGGTTGGTTAATATTTCCCTGCACGGTTCGTAAATCCCGAGACAATTAACAACAATGTTGTCGAGTTGCGTCAATCGTTTGTTTATAATCGCCGATCGTTATAATAGCTGAATAATTAGACGTACAGGAATCTGTTACATGATGGATGTATCTGCTTTGTTATAAAAAGAAATCGAGATGATCTAGGGCAGGGCTGTCCAAAGCCCGGCCCGCCGCTTATACAACGTGTATCAGAAATGCGTGGTCATATTTTAAGAGCTCATTCAGGGCATAGCATAGGACAACTCTTACTATGGGACCAAACCTGAAATTGCGAAAAAAATATCAGCTGTTCCCTACTAAATCATCGATGTCGCTCGACAAAATGTTAGGATCAGCTGATTTTTTTTTCACGATTTCAGGGTTGGTCCCATAGCAAAAGTTGTTCGATAGCATCCCCTGAATAAGCTCTTTAAATATGACTACGCATTTCTGATACACGTTGTATGTTAGCGGCCTGCAACGGCCGTGAAAACAAACATGGGAATGATGTCGCCTGAAATTTTATTTTCTTTTAGAAACTGGTGGTACTTATTTGTTTATGCGGCCCGCAATTCTGTCATAATTCGTATTGGCCTGTGAACGTCTGTAGCTTGGACACACCTGATCTGAGGATACTGTGTTGAAAGGCTAGGATGCTATATTCCATTTAATACTAGTGACATGCCGCATGTCGTGCGGATTATTTTGCAACTAAAAATCATACGAGTGAAAAGCTTTCAATGAATCTGTCAATGTAATATTGTAAATTCAAAATAGACTAGGTATTTAGAAAGTATTTATAAGAATTACACTGTTTCTTAATAAGATATCGCTGACGTCACCCAAAGACGTGCCAAGTGGATGAGAATTTCGATACCACGAGCAGTGTTCACGGTAGCTTAGTGGCTAAAGCACTGGCGTACTGAGCCAGTAGTGGCAGGTTCGAATCCTGCTCGTGAGCGATTTTTTCTATCCACAATTTAAATCGTTGTATTTATAAGACTTAAATAATTTATTTATTTATTGAATAACACTGCTTATTAATATATTTTTCCTCTAGTATGTTAAATATGGTACGTGCTCTTGTCATTGTCTCCATCCTAGAAGGCAATACTATCTCTGCATAAATGTCAAAAGATCCAAAACCGGCCAAGTGTGAATCGGACTCACGCAGTAAGGGTTCCTTACCACCCATTGATCTGATACCCCGTAGAAACTGATTTAATTTACGAGAGTTCATCAAAGCCATCAACGTATCGTGCGCGAAATATGAATTTTTGCATCTCTTTCTTACGCAGTTACCACCACATATGTCTATTTTTGCCCTATTTTTAGTATTTGTTGCTAAACTACATAGTATGCACTATAACCAGACTTAAGTTTGACGCTGGTATGTATTACCGTTTTGAAGATAGAGCAGGAACAAAAAATGCATGTTTTTCGAGATTTCTTGTATAGTGGACCACTTTTGGTTTTAAACTTTTTTTATTTTTAGTATTTGTCGTGAGCAGCAGGTCATAGCAACACATAATTTGAGAAAATTTCATTCGGCTACCTATTACCGTTCAAAAGACACAGCCTTTTGACAGACAGACTGATGGACGGACAGATGAACGGACGGACGAACGGACGGATGGATGGACAGCGTAGTGGGAGTAATAAGGTCCCGTTTGGCACCCTTTGGGTACGGAACCCTAAAAAAGCACTAAAAGCACATGGTTAGGTAATTTTCTAAGTAAGTAAGTATCAAGTTCCATTATCTGTTCATTTCTTAAGGAACTATGGAGTCAAGAACTTGTTAATTTATTGTTTTCTAACAAACCAATACCTATACTTGTGCAACTCAGTGTCATGAATCATCCGCCTGTGCTATTCAAACCGAACTGTTGACAGGACAATGGCTACTTAGTAAAGTAGCCGTTGCCCTACACAACTATGCAGGTTGAAATCTAATACAGTCAACAATTTTATAGATGGATTCTACCAAAGAAACTGAATAACTTTTCCCAAGAAACATGTTGTATATTCCTAAGTAAAAAAAAAATTGTCTGACTACTCATGTTTCTTTGAAAATGTTGTTCAGTTTAATTGGTAGAATCGACCTTTATAAGTGACGCTCTTATGCTTTGAACAAACACATAACATAACATCACGCCTGTATTTCCCCGAAGGGGTAGGCAGAGGTGTATAGTACAGTCCCATATAATAGGGGGCGAGCCTATTGCCATTAACTGGGCACAAATCCATACTCCGGGCTGCTACTGAGAATTTCCTAATAAAAAACCCAATAACACTTTGCCCGACCCGGGAATCGAACCCAGGACCCCACGCTCAGCAGTCGCGCTTGCGACCACTAGACCAACGAGGCAGTCAGTTTGAACAGTGCATTAAAAGAGCCTCCACGAGTGACGATATTTAATTGATCGTCCGGCGAACCCTGGGCAGTCAGCCCCGCTATTGGTAGCGGGGCTGACTGCCCAGGGTTCGCCTGCTGACTGGCTAATATTTTTCCCACGACATGAGCTATTATCACTATGTAGCATTATTGTAGAATAACAAACATGTTAACACAGAGACCTTGCTATATTTACATGTTTATGGCTTAACTCAATCAAACAACTTTTCTGGGCGACTGTTTGAAGAAGACAATGGATAGAAATGTGGAAGAAAATGGGGAGACCTTCGCCCAGCAGTGGGATAGAACATAGTAAAAAAAATACGATAACAAGGCAAGTTACTAATTATTAAATTAATTAAAGATTTATTTTGATGGCGATAGTGGTTTGATAATATATTTTTTATGGTGGTATCACTATCATACTTTAATGTTTGTGTCTATTTTACAGAGGATAAAATAAACCTCATTTTGCGTACTTCAATACAAAAGAGTAAACAATTCATTGATGTTTAACCACACTGAAATCGTGCAAGCTATAAAAGGTTTCCGTGCTCATGCTCATCCACTCAAACGCAATAAAGTTATTAATTATTCTTATTTTAATTACGACAAAAACATGGCTGGTTCCAAGAAACGTGTTTTAATCAACAATAACGTGTTAATATGCAACAGTTTAACGTCATAAATTTAGTACTTGATAACTTAGTTTCTGTACCTAATAAACTTAGTAAACTTGGATGATATATCTACACTAATACTAATATACCTACTAATAATATTATAAAGAGGAAATATATTTGTTTGTCTGTAATCGATAAACTCTGAAACGAATGAACCGATTTAAATCATTCTTTCACCATTAGAAAGCTACTTTATCAAGAAGTAGCATAGGCTATATTTTATTGCAGTAGGTACGCGGGCGAAGCTGCGGGCGAAGTTTAGTTAAAATAAATTCCTACCTAACCTTTGTTTGAAAAAAATCACAAAACTATCTACCACCTGCCTACGTAGAGTTCTAGAGTACTTCGGTCACATTGCCAGAAAGACAGTGACAATCTTGAAAAACTGCAAGAGACAGCAGTCTTAATACACGCGCGTTGGTCTGACAGTTCCCCGATTCTGAACATCTGCCATAAGCAGCTGTCGACTGAATCGGTTTGTCATCAGTAGGCCAATTCACGTAATTAAAGTAGTGCAGTTGCAGGGCAGTTGCAGTTAAGTTTCGATCTAAACAATGCTTTTCGTTTTCTCTTATCTACGGCGATCGCTGTCAGAAACGAACTGCAGCGTCACTGCAACTTGATCGGCGCGTCATGAAATTACGTGAATTAGGGCCCTGTATTACCCTCGTTACGCGAATCACAGACGAACCAAGATATCAAACCGAATCGGTTGACAACTGCTTATCGAAAATCTTCTGATTCGGGGAACAGTTCCAGTAGGTACCTCTCTTTCGATCTCGGTTCACGACGCTGTCCAAGTCGCAGGTGATCGCAACAGATGGCGGAATATCATCCGAAAGAAATTGAACTCTAAGGGCGGTCACGACCCTCAGCATTGAGGAATACTACTGAAGGAGGAGAAAGCTTCGTATTTTTATATTTTCCTATCTATACGTACTACCTATATATATCAGTGGCGAAGGGTGAATATTTTCAGAAGGGAATCCGAAGGTACCTAAAAATCCTAAAATTGCTATAAGATCGCACGATAATAAAATAGAAAAGCAATTTAACAACTATTAATTAAATTTTACATTCTTTTTTTGTACTTTAGGACAATAAATCAGCATAGAAATGTCGTTGAGGTGGGAATTGTGATATATGGACCCTTTGCCACTGATATATATGTACATATATATGTACATATAGTAATAACTGTAGCAGTTATTTGAGTATTTGGTCCCAGTAAGTTCAATAAGTAGGTATCTATGACATTGTCATTAAATTCAGAGTTAGCCAAAAATGTGTGGAAGGAAAAATCTTAAACAAATTTAATATATTGTATTAGTTACCTACATATTTAATTATTATTATTAATTGAGAAATTATGATGTTAGTCAATTGTTAAGTTCATTTTATATGTAAAATTGCATAATGGGAAGCAATTATTTTTAATCTAGCCCAGTCCTTAACGTAAATATCCTCAATCCCGTTATAGAACATTGATGTTATATAATATTCGTCTCATCAACAATAATCAAGATATTCTTAGTGTACCAAATTGCCAATACATAAGCAAGTCAGTCTGAATGAAAATGATGCCAACAGATACAAGTGTTTTATGAGCTGCACGCATTTGTTGCAGCATCTCAGCATCGGTCTGATCTCCACCAGTCGCGGCGAGGCGTGGTCGCGAGATGTTATCACACCCATTAGCGGCCGTCGCGCCCAGCCACTATCTGCCTCATCGCCGCAACCTGCACCGCTATCAAACATCATAATTCACACATACAACAAACAAATTTTCACCTAAACTTTAAGAAATTACGGTTCCTTTTACAGTGTCACTTCAAACCTCATAAGGGACGTTTCTTGGACACCGACAAATGAGAGTCATCTTTCTCTATTTTGTAATATTGTTCGATGTGATTTTTACCGCGTTAGATTTTCGTTAGCATTGATGCGTATCACATTCGTAATTTGCGTGATTCGGCCGTTTTCGACGATGATAGCTCTAAGGCCTTCGTCAGACGTCATTATGTTACAGTCGAGTTATTCGGGGAATGTCTCACCCACGCACACAGACTGGATGGTGCCTAATGCGTTTAGGATTGAATACAGCCCGATATTGATCTCGTTCGTAGAATTTTGACGGCGCTGCCGTAAGAAAAATTAATGTCATAAATAATAACTTAAAGAGCTTGTCAGTGATATGTTAGGGCGTAATCTTTTATTGATATTTTTTTGTGATATGGCTTTACAAAAATAAAAAAATAAAAATAGGAATAGGTAGTAAACAACCGCGCGGATTGTACAGTCGACTGCATGACAGTGGTAACACTTCAATTCGAAAACCGCCCTTACTGCTGACGAAATAAAGATGCTGCTAATGTCAAAGTGTTACCACCGTCGTGCGGTCGACCGTAAAAAGCTGCGCTTGCCGCAGTCACTCCGTGGATGGGTGACCGTTTCGTAACACATCGAGAACCCTCCGTACCCCGGAGAGCACGTAAAAATATCTAAGACAGCGTTACGGGTAGTCCGAAGCCTGAAAGCCTGACAACAGAAGGCCAATTATCGTAATTAAAAACCAAAAACGTTCAAAATACACTTCCAAACTAAACTTGTTTGCCTTAAATCTCAATCTCCCGACAGTAGATGTTTCTGATTGCCTTTTAGTGGTGACATTAATAACCTAATTGATACAAATCCAAGAACAGCTACCTACTGCCAGGATATTGAAATTTAAGTCATTAAAGAATTGAGTAAACTAATGTTTGGATTTGGAACTATATTTTAAACGTTTTTCATTACAAGAATTGGCCTTCTGGTCTAACCTCCGAATGTCAGTACCCAGTTACTCAGTAACTGAGTTGCGGAGGTCTGATGGCAGTCGCTCCGTCTAAAATACTGATGTTCAGCCGCATCTGATTAGACTGCAGAAGTTGACCCCACAGCATAATTGGGAAAAGGCGAGGAGGATGATGATGATGTGTGATTTAAATGCCATCTAAAAGGTCAAGTAACTAATTTACGACACACATAAAAGCCAAGGTCCCCAAGTGCATATAAATATCATCATCATCATCATTTCAGCCGAAAGACGTCCACTACTGGACATAGGCCTCCCCCAATTAAGGGGGGGATATGCCATAATCACCACGCTTGGCAGGCGGGTTGGCGATCGCAGTTGGTTGGTTAAATATAAATATAAATTACTTTTTGTCCAGTCTTGCATAAAACTTTTTCAGAATATTTAAATACCTACGTATTTCGTACTTAAAATTTCTTTCAATAATTATGGGTAAGTATTTTAACTTAATTCGCCAAACAGCCAACCGATACCCAGACACTGAGGCGCGGTAAATCTGTAAGTGTTCGGTTTTACAATTTTTTTGTGTGGAATATTAAACAGTCACAGTCGTGGAGAGATGATTTAATGCTTTTATGAATTTAACATGAATATCTCATAAACATCTTATATTTCTTATACAACGTTTTTCTTTGGAACGAAGTTCCTTATCGCAGCATGCAGTAGGTGTGATTCGGGAGAAAATGTAACGTCACGTCAGATTTTAACTATTAAATAAAACATACTTACAAAAATAATTTATTTACTGGGGATCAAACATAGGCTCTGTGGTATCTCCGTCTGACGCTTGATGTTTCCTAACATCTATGCTTGTATTAAAGTTGCGAAATTTAGCATTATAATGAACCGGTCAAAAAATATGAATTTTAAGGGTAACTTCGTTCCTGACGAGGGTCCCTTGACCCAGTGGCGTGCATTGCATATAGGCAATTAGGCAGTACCCAGTGCCTTCCTCATTCAAATTAAATAGTGGTGTAAGTTATTATATTTTTTTCAAAGTACGATGATTATTTATCTTTTAATAGACCTATTAATGCTAAATTAATCTTTCTACATACAAAAATCAATAACTTAGACCACAATTAAATTCAAATGAAGTAGGTCACTGCACGCCACTGCCTTGACCACACATGTGTATTTTTTGTATAGTGCAAACCTCAAACACCCCAAAAAGATTTCCGTAAGAACTATCTAAGAATGTGTTTATATTTTTCTAAATCACAAAATTACATCCTTTTAGATCGAGTTACCTACTGTAAAGTCCTTGTTCCACGGAAACTCACTCACCAAGCTGAACATTCTAGATTGTAAAGACCTATCTATTCACGATCCGCTGATGCACTGAATTTAACCATAATAACCAAATAGATTTTTTTCATACATGTTTTGGTTTAAATGTAACATGGTGTAAAATTAGCCCAATTGATTCTCCTAGTGCAGATTCTGAACAAATTACTTTCAGGTTTGGACTACAGGTATAGGTACTAAAAATAACGTTGTATATCATAAAAGTTAGATACTTTTAAAATGCGTACTTTTTGCTGTATAACACAATATTATGGTGATTATACAGTGTTGCTAGATATTTTCATACTTAATGAGCTATCGTTACATGGAGGCGAGCAAGCGTGATAATTGTTGGCTGATCATCGCACATCGGCCGAAACATCTGCTACCTACTCGATTGCACTCATCGCCTGCTTAGTATGCACCATGCCAATTTTTTTAATTACTTTATAATGCGCTGCAGAAACCGCAAGAAAATTACTCGCAATTATCGGGGTAATCGAAATTAAATGCGATTTCATGTTTATTTCATTGACCATTTTATACAATGTAAATCAAAATCACCATACTGCATGTTGTAAAAGTATTCTTATAGTAGCATGCATGAATACAGTAAAAGAAAAGTAATATATTAATGCAAGACAACGTTTTGATAAATATTTATAACATTTGCACCTAAATCATACCTATGAAATGTTTCAATTTTATTTGAAATAGACATGTTTTTTTAAGTAAGTATGGATTATACAATTATTTTATTATTTTTAACGCATTTACATTTTTGGGGTGCATTAAAAGAGCCTCCATGAGTGACGATATTTAATTGATCGTCCGGCGCACCCTGGGCAGTCAGCCCCGCTACCAACCTGCTGACTGGCTAATCTTTTTCCAACGGCATGAGCTATTATCATGTAGCTCATGTCGACACGATAGAAGAAGAACGCATTTACGCATGCGAAGCAGGTCACACCCGGTCTGCGTGTCTCAGGTTCGAATCCTGCTCGTGAGCGATTTTTTCTGTCCACAATTTACAATTTATATCTTTTGTCTTTATTTATTATATTATAGTGATTAATTATGTGATAATTTTGGGTATTTCAAGCGATAAGGTCTAGGAAAACGTTACTTTCTACGATTTTCAACACTAATTAATTTAAAGACAATTTCAAGTTTTCAAGCAACTAAACATGTCAAGTGGCTATACAATCAACCCTCTAGATAGTATAGCCACTTGACATGTTTAGTTTATGTAAAAGCACAAAACATTCTAAACTTTTTTAATAGTATTGCGAATTGTGGAATGTAAAATTGTCTAGGACCTCGTCTGACCAACCGTGTCTGGAGATTGAAAGTGAATCGATTCAAGTCTGTAATGGCGAAACCAAGTCGTTCGCCGTTCAACTTTATTATACAACTGAATCACCAGTCTACTGAGTTTCAATAAAGGATTAAACAAAGGATTATCTAAGTATTAATTACGTAGATTATATTCGTAGCGCGTAATACGGTACTTATTATGTAGTTTTTTTTTTATTATAAATGTCAGTAACGTATCCAACGAGGCCTCGGTTTATTATTTATTTCTAGTAGTTGTAGAGCTCCTTGTGAAGGAGTTCGTCCGGGGAAGTATTACTGTGTTTTGGTGTGAAGGGTACGGGTGCCGGTGAAATTACAATCACATGAGACTTTCCATCTTCATGTCTCAGTTTGGCGAACTGACTTGCGCCATTAACTGCCAAAATTATTATCCCCTATCTACCCACGATTCGCCCTACTAGAGATAGTGACATAAAATGTGGAGTTTATGTCAAAATTCTATCCCTTCCCTAGTAGGGCAAATCGTGGATAGATAGGATATTACTTTTGGCCGCTAGGCAAGTTTAGGTGGTATTGCAATTGTTATGGGCAAAGGTAACCTTAGCTAGCTTAGCACCAGGTGTGCCTTTTGCTCGTTTCGCCATCACATACTATAGAAAATACATAAATGAAAACTGTATTATGTAAGTTATAACTAATTATTACTAAACACACAGGTAATCTAAGAAAACTGGTATAATTTATGATGCTATTGCACTTCCTTCCTACGTAGCGATATCATTGAACAAAGATCGATATCACCAATACCGGCTACGTCAAATAGCAACAATTTATGATTCGCGTAGCATACCCGAGCCGCGCGAGCATCGTGACCGGCCGCGAGCGCATGCGCACTGGCGAGGGGGGGAGTGTTGTCGGCGAGAACAAAGAGCGGCAGTTCAAACGTGCCGCCGCGATGCCCGCTAATAAGCAATAAACAAGGGGGCGGAGTCGGGGGGCGCACCTGAGGGATCACCTCGCGCCGCGATACTGCGTCCTCGCGACCTGCGCCCGCGCCGGTGCAGCCACAATGTGCTCGATACAGATAAAAGTTATGTTCTGAACTCAAACTAAAAGATTTGGTTTGAGGTCCTGAGTTTTTAATATCTGTACAATATTAAGGAATGAGGAAGATTTCGAGGCTTAGTTAACTTTTAGCTGTCCCGCAAGTCTGCTTTCCTAATATGTTTCAACAGATAAACATAGCCAAGTGACGGAAAAGTTGAGATGCAGTAAATTGCCGTGATATGGACATGTGCTGCGGAGAAATGAGGAGCATGTTACGAAAAAAGTTTTGTGTATGACGTGTATGAATGTGGATGGATGGCTAAAAGAAAAGAGGTACCTAGACCAAAGAAAAGATGGATGGATTGTGTGAAAGATGATATGGATAAAAAGAAAGTGAACACGGAGATGACGGCTGATAGAGATGTATGGAAGAAAAAGACATCCTGCGCCGACTCCAAATAAATTGGGATAAGGGCAGGAGGACGATGATGAGATTAACATACTGTCAGTGAATGAAATCTTGGTAGAATACTCATTCCTTACGAAGAAATTGAAGAGCTCAAGTTGAAATTTAAACAAACCTAGAATCGTGTGTCTACGATTATGACGATTAGATTAGATAGAAGCTCATCGGAGCATCCATCGCCGCTCAGTTTTCAGCGCAACTAATATACAATGAAATGGCGCATACAGCGACACACACTGTTGGCGCTAGCCAGCCATTACTGAGATAATTTAAACTCTCACGCTCCGTACAGTCGACACGACGCGAAAACAATTACTTTACTTACACTTTTGATAGACGAAAGACATTACACATAACATTCGTAAAGTGTTTGGCAAATGTGAAAATCGAAATCACAACCCCAGAAACGTATGCTTTTAATATAGGTAGTAAGTAAGCAAATAATGGTGGTAAAGTCAACCACATAATACTTTAATTTGCATGCTTAAGGCGCATGTAGCAACCAAGTGGCGCACCCATCGGTAAAAAAATTATTACTCGCTGAATACATCATTTATCGAAAATTCGTTTTTGACAATTGAAGTACAGGTACTGTACTTTAATTAGAAACTATTAACTCGGTAAATTATAGTTCGCTGTACTTGTAGATAGAAAAAGTGCGAAAAACTACCACTTTTGGACCTTTTTCTATCTACAACTACCTACAGCGAACTATAATTTATAGAGATAATAGTTTCTGATTGAACTACAGTACCTACCTGTACTTCAATCGTTAAAAACGAAATATCTACAAATGATGTAATCAGCGAGTAATATTTTTTTTACCGATGGGGGCGCCACTTGGCTGCTATATGCGCCTTAATACAAGCAGAATATTGCTTTGTTCTAAAACCACTAATTTATACCAGGTTCCACCTGGTATTCTAATCAAATAAATGATTCTTTCTTTCTCTGCATTGAGTGCAAAATCTCTAGGTAAGTACGAGTAAACTACCTTTCTTGTAAAATGTTATTCTTTTTACACGACTGCCCAAAAAAAAAGAGTGTAACGTTTTTTTGATTTTTTTTAAAGAAATTAACGCCACACTGGGATTTCTCCTGTACTGTGGGTGCGTTAAAATACAAATCTAACATGCACAAACCCGCAATATCACAAATTTTTGTTCCATGTGGGAATAGAACCCGTGAACCTAACGCCGAATTTGGTCACTTAGCCAGTGCCAATCGTGTCAACTGACATCCTGATCACAACGAAAACCGTTTTCGTAACGATTCGTAACATGAAGTTATATTTTAGCACTAACTTTGTAATCTACATATTTCCAAATTCAAAAACTGTCAACCACGATACATAACTAGGCAGTAACTGGGTATAAGATTATTACCTATTCTATGGTAGTACATATCCTTCAGTTAAATACCTACATAGGTATTTACTTAAAACGTGTTCTGATTTTACTTAATAAAAAATGTATTTCATTACATTGTATCTAGATTGTTAATTGTTCTCGCGTGTAATTGTTATTTATGTTCGGACAATCTGCACTTTTTGGCCATAAACCAGGCTTGATAATTACTCTCGTTCAATGTTAAATTGTCATAATCACTGGAAGACTAATTAGAGGAATTCTATTACCGCACACAGGGTCTCTAGGTACTTATTGATGCAATTAAAGAATATAACTGAAAACATGTATATAATTAATATCTAAACCTATCTGCTAAAATTAGATTTCTTGCTACCTTATCATTTATCATAGGACTAGCAGTGCTCTTGCGGCTTTGCCTGCGTAAAAAGTTTTAACTTGCCTCGTAGAATGTTCCCCGTCGTGGTTTTGGGAAAAGAAAAATATGTATTAATTTATTATTATTTAATTTGAAAGGTATTTGTGTGAAGCGTGACCCTAGGAAGATTTTTCACAAAAACTTTAACACCACTTTTTATCCCTGTCGAATTAAATTTTGGAAAAATAAAAAATACGTAGGTAATTCATTAATTGCTTCAAAGATTATTAACACCGAGTTTCGGCTCAATCCAGCCACGCAATCATATACTCCCATACAAAATGTATAACCATATAGCACCCACTTTTAGGAGTTATTTAGGAAAAAGAAAATATAAGTGGTTCATTATTTACTTAAGAGATAATTTTTCCCAAGTTTTGAGTGAATCGATCCAGGTGAAAAGATTTTTCATACAAACTCTAATACCCTATTTCACGCCCTTAGGGTTAAAATGTCGAAAAATCCTTTCTTAGTGGGTGCTTACGTTACATAAAGGAACCTACTGTCCAAATTTCATTCCATTAAAAAAAAAAATAACATGTTATTAATATCTAAACCTGTGTCACCATTAGATTTCTTGCTGCCTTGTCATTGTTCACTTTTGGATAGAGACCTCTGGATTTCTAGGTACTTATTGATGCAATCAAAAAATATTACTGAAAACATAATTAATTATCGAAAGCTATCAGTCACCATTACATTTCTTACTATCTTGTCATAATTATGATATTCACTTTTGGATAGAGACCTCTGGGTTTCTAAATGCAATCAAAAATATAACTGAAAACAATTATTATTAATATCTAAACCTATCTGTCACCATTAGATTTCTTACTATCTTGTCATACGATATTCACTTTTGGATAGAGACCTCTGGGTTTCTAGGTACTTATTGATGCAATCAAAAAATATAACTGAAAACATGTAACTTTTGAATAGAAAAATTACCATATTTTTCTACGAGCCCCCTCATTGATCTGCTGCCGAATTCTAAAACTCACTCGCGATCGATAATATTTATGTTGTATATGTTTTTTTTTTTTTTTTTTTTCTTTTTTTCAATTCTCATTGCTCCGTATATTTTGAAAATCCGTCTTAACGACAACTATGCACCACGCAATGAATATTGCTGTAATGTCAAAATAAAAGCTATTGTTATTGTGAGTGCGCTAGCCAGGTGGGTTCAACCCCCCCCACCCACCCCGAAATGCTCGAAACTTAATACTCGTGTTAACTAACTTAGTTCCGTGTGGTGCCGGACATAAAGAATTGCACCACCCTATTTCTTCTCAAGGCGGCTAAGGGATTCACCAGAGGATGGGCAGCAGCGTTCTTTGAGTATTTAACCAACCAACTGCGATCACCAACCCGCCTGCCAAGCGTGGCGATTATGGCATATCCCCCCTTAATTGGGGAGGCCTGTGTCCAGCAGTGGACGTCTTTTGGCTGAAATAGTGAATAATAATAATAATACTCGTGTTGTTATCTGTATCGACGGCGGTTTTATATTTTTTCTCTGGCCCAGAGCTCGACCCCCAATGTGACTTCCTGACTAAGACCCTGACTGCTAGTTGGTAGACATGGGAGTGTTTCCCGTTTCCCAGGTTTATCCGTTCATCTAAGTATACAGTGAAAGTACTTTAAGGACATTCAAGTGGGTACTATAATGTTGTGCTTTTAAAATCACTATGATATTGTCGTCATGATTTCAAAAGGACTGTAACTGCATGAAAATAATTCCATAACAAGCGACGATGAGCTGCCGATATTTTTAACAAAAAAATCTATAGAATCTTTTTATTAGATAAGTAGATTTTATCGACAACTACAAATATTGACAGCTCTTCGTCGATAAACATACCGATATTTACACCTATTCAATACAATTTCAGATTCTGAGAATTTTTGAACGTAAAGTTTAACTACTGTGTTAATTAATTGGACAGTTGAGCTCTTAGAAAAAGTTTAAACCGATTTTAATGTCTGAAACTCATACATAAAAAAGGTATTTAAGCCTGCTAAACCTAATTTTGTAACAAATTGGGCAAAGTTTTGTTTAGACTCAAAAGTTTGCATACAATTAGTACTTTTCAAATCCGCATTGACATTCCCTCTAACAAAATCTTGCTCAACTATTCCACAAGTTGGTAGGGTATTAACCCTCCACCGCCAGTGCTCAACCGTCCAGGCCAGCGAAATGGGCCGTGATGGGCACGTTGCCGCCATTATCATTATTATCGACCGACTCTCCGTCTGTCTGTCTGAATCTTGCGATCGCCTTGAGCTGTTTCTATCCGCGTTTATGTTAATGTGTTAGAATTTACTTAGCCGTTTGTAGGCGAAGAACTGTGAAGAAATAAGATTGGAAATGCTTTGTAATTTTTTTTGATGATTTAAAATTGTATGCAGTAAAAGTAAAAAAAATTAAGAAGATTTTTGGCGAACTGTAAAAAACTATTTCTATATTGAGAGAATCGAAATGAAACAAAATAAAATTGTGTGATTTTATACACGCTGAAATTTGAATCGCTTATTTCCCGAAAGGGGGTCATTGTACTCATCATTATGAACAACTTTTACTATGGGACTAACCCTGAACTCGCGAAAAAAAAAACAGGTGGTCCCTACATTTTATTGATTTAAGTGAACACAAATGTAGGGACCAACTGATTATTTTTTCGCGATTTCAGTGTTGGTTCCATAATAAAAGTTGTACATAATGATGAGTACAATGACCCCTTTTCGGGAATTAAGCGACGTAAATTTCAGCGTGTATATTTGTTTCGATAATGAAGTGTTTATTGAGCCAGTCCAGCCCTGCCGAGTACCAGACGGCGCGTTTATGTCTTTTGTTCGCGTAAGCTTCCTTCGCAGCACTGGTTTACGTGGAACCAGTATCCGTTGCTTCATTTCTTATCCACGTTTTACAAAACCATCCAGTAGGTAAATTCACGTAACTAAATAAGTGTAGTTGCAGTTAAGTTTCTCTCAAAAAAATTATTTTCTTATTCTCTTATCTACGACGATCGCTGTCAGAAACGAACTGCAGCGTCATTGTAACTTGATCGGCGCGTCATGAAATAACCTGAATAAGGGCCCAGCCCAGGTCATGTCCTGTGCATGGGCTGGGTTCTTTAATCGACGGGCGACGACCTTTGAACATGGACTGCCAACCACGTACACTAGGTACAAAACATTAGAAACAAATCGTTTGTTACCAAACAACCTAAACTATTTGATTTATTCTTGAGCCATCCATAGAGGTCTGTAATAACAATGATTATAATATTATCAAAGTTCACATTCGCACGTAGTTATCAGAAGTAACAAGTAACAGCGAAGTTAGGTAACCCTGCGGCAGTTAGTCTGTCCGGCTGTCGATCACCGCGCGGTAACGACGTCTCCTCTCCGCGCCGCCGCGGCCGCCACTCACCCACACGATAATCATGCTACTTTGCACCAACTACCACGTCAATCAATGCTCTAACTGTGCCATGCATCTAAACACACAAACCGACACAAATAATTTATGCGAAAATCTTTTATTTTCCAACAAAACACTGTCTTGATTTTTACTATTCGCGCAGGTGCCACGCCGCATCACTCACCGTGATAGACTGGATATCTATCGCCAATAACAAAGCAATTGTTGGGAACACCGTGACGGAGTAATTCGTCGTTTCCCTTGCTGGACGCGACGATTAGCCCACCTCTATTTACTTGTCTATCCGATCGCTGGAGCTGGCAGCTGACGCCGGACGCGGCTGACAGACACACCGTTACAACATTGACTTAGAAAAACGTTTGCCACGGACAACCGTTGTGCTGGTCCGGACGAGCGACACAAACATCTGGACCGCTCCCCGATTGATAGGTGCGGTGCCTCGGTAATAGTCCGTGAAGTGTCTCACCTGATGTTTACTTGTCTTTCTATTTCCATTTGATCGAATTAGATTAAACTAGTCACGCTTCACGTCTAACCGTAAGCATCGCATTAGCTTGTTGTTTAGGTGAATACACTTAAACGTTCCCACAGGCACAATATGAGATGATCGCGATCGCATAGGCCACGACCGGGCACAGGGCTCGCACGTGGGCACAGAACGTCTATCGTGCTTTATCTGCTGATAAATCTGCCACACCACGGGAACAATGCCACTATGGCGCCCGACAAATGAGCGCAATTAATGCCAATAATTTTAAACGTCCCGCCGAGCATAAAACTAACCCCAAACAGTAAGAACCTTCATATCTCGCTTAAGTACCTCGGCTTTCCGATTCCTTTAATCGATGTCGGAATCTAAAATGAGTTTCCTTTCTGTACTGTTATTTCACGTGAGAATAGCACGATCATCTTTCAGTTAACAATGCCCATTCGAACACTTCTCTGACAGGACATTAAATCCTTGAAAGCTTTCTTCGAACTAGTGTTTCCCTTGAAAACTAATCAGCGCCAGCCATTATGGGATCAGGCTCCGTCTTTACGTACACCAATATATCTCGCGCGCTCCCCGGGCGAGGAGAGCGTTCGTCCCCGAGAAATTAGCTCCGACAACGCCACAATAGTCCATAATTATGAAATGTGTTGTGATTCCAAAAGGATATGCAATTTTTCTCGGGCGGCGAACAATGCGAGACGATAATGAAAGGAGTCAATCAGTCGATGTCTGCGAAATACGCCCGTGCTAATTTATGCATCGCTGGGCGCGGGCAGTCTCGCGAGCGGCCATTCTCCGCGTCTTTAATGTCTCTCACGCAGACACAAAGGGTGACCAGACCACGTCAGCGCACGCTCAAACTGTTGTAAGTGCACGTGGGCCCCCACTGATATTATGTCAATGCAGGGAACAAAATGTGAAAAAGTAGAGCCATAGATATCGCGCTCATACGTGTCCTGCTCGCACGATACGTGAGACCTATACTTATATCCTAGCCTCATATGAATTTATGGCGAACGCCGTATTATTTACTAGCATTATACGCACAATTTGCGAAGCTGTCGCAAGGGCCAGCTATAATTTCCCGATGGCAGCAGATCCATCAATACCCGCCTCGGGCTGCGGCCGCTTTCAATTTGTAGGCCGCTTACATCGTCGGCAATTACCGGACGGACGGAAGGCCGATCATCATCGATATACGCGCTTAATAATGTCTAATGACACTTAATAAAGACGGAAAATAAAAGTGTGACGATTATTTATTAGCTATCTCGTAAATAGTAACGGTTCGTAGCTGTGGTTAAGGAATATCGTCCTTGATAGTTGATAGACAGGTGGGTAAAGTGTAGGTACGTTCGTTTACCAAACTACCAGTTATTGTTTTATGACTACTCTTTATATTTAAAGAATCAAATTGATAGCTTTCGTTTTTTACGTAAAGCTGCAATGTTACGTGTCTGCTGCAAGGTTCGAGCGACTATTTATATGGACTCTGAATGTTGTCACGACATAATTGGTATCGTGACTTTAATATTCTGTGTAATATAACTAAATTTGGGGATAATTAGGAATGACATACAGAGACACAACCATTGTAAGATACTATACTGATGGTAATCGTTGTTGAATTATGGCCAAAATTAATATCCAATCTATCCACGATTTTCCCTACTAGAGATAGGAATTTGACATAAGTTCCATATGAAATATGTCAAATCTCTATCTCTAGTAGGGTAAATCGTGGATAGATTGGATATTAATTTTGGCCGTTAATCAAGCGTAAAAACGAACTGACTATGGTTGCCAGCCGTTCCTTTTTTTGTGTTAAAGATAGTAAATAGTAAATCTCTTAGCAAATTCATCTGCAAATGCTTTTGGCAGTCTTGACATAAAATTACGAGCTTGATTGAAGTTGGTTGGTGATTCTTCGGACATAATTGAATAAAGGTCAATCAGTTTGCTGTACACTGTGTATGCAAACTTTAGTATGTAATGAAAGTTGTATGTTTTAGTTTCAAGATCATCATCATCATCAGGTCCTACATGGGGAGAGTATATGCTTCGGGATGGGTCTGTAAATTCGCAATCACCCCCAGACTCTTTTAAAAACAGGTCTCTTGCAATAATTAGGTTTGTCTTGTTTTTTTTTATTGATTTATTTTTTGTTAGGATGATTTATAGTCAAACAAAGATCTCCAGCATAGAAAAATAAGTAAACCTGTGCCATTTACAAATCTTCACATGTAGATGACGATTATAGTGTGAAATGTGGTCAGATTAATAGCCGCAAAGATAGTCCTCTGCAGACGCTACCCTGAACAGCAGTAGCGTATTAAAGCTTGTAAATGTTACCGTTATACTGCCATCTATCGATAGTTGGTCTCATCCATCTGATCCATCACCCATTTACCTCAATCAACTGCATACGCTCTCATTGCCATGAGATTATAACGATGGTCTAGAAGACAAACGTGCTAAGTACAAAAAAAATTGTTTGGACATCTAAATGCCAAATGTGCTAAATGAGCATGCCGTACCATTAAAATGTTCAATTTAAACTTTTGTTCAAAAAGACAAACGTGCAAACGTTCGTCTTTTAGACCATCGATTTAATGTAGGTACTTAAACTGTATTCACTACATGATATAAATCACAATGTTGTTGAGATTTGTAAAGGTTGTTCTTGTATTTTGCTAATAAAACATACTATTTATTATCATTTTTGTAGAAGACTTAGTTAATCCATCTTTTGACTTTGTGTTTGCAACTTGTTAACAGATTCTTCAAATTCATAATAGATTGCTTCAAGCTATCTGCATTCGGTGCCTTGCTATCTTTATTCATACAGACAGATAATAATGAATACCTACCTCTGTTTTAAGATTTAGGTTAAGATAAGCAAAATAAAACAACACATAAGTTTCATTTCGGTTTATTAACACTTAGGGCTGAACCCTGATATGTGTCGCTACTTCCTCGCGTCGCTCGCATTGTGTACAAATATATACATATATTACAACAGTTCACAATATGTTAAACAGTTAACACATAAAATCAAACGGTCCAAGCTTTGACCTACACTAGAATGATTCTCTGGTTCAAAGTACATAAGAAATCTTAGAAAAAACTTCAATTGAAGAAGATCCAGAAGGACAATTCTAGTACTGAATTAAAAATGTTCAAATAGTTCCAATCAAATCTCAAGTAAAATGACAATCTCATGACAGTTAATGTTCCTGTTTGACGTTTGTTTGTTTCTGATAAAGAAATTTTCTGTAAACTGGGTATACATATTTGGTATTACCTACTCGAAAATTTTATCGATGGCTTAGATATCAGACTTAGTAACTCCATATTCACCAATTTCACAGTAGGAAGTTTTTTTTCTAATTATGGCACTATTTCTTTATTTTAATATTGAATTATTACAAAGATCGGACTAACTTACCAAGTGACGTCCGATCCTCAATTATGTGTAGAAATCTCGTTCTCATCTACTCATAATTAAAGTAGTGCGTATTCAATTAAAAACATAGGAAATAGTGCCATAATGAGACTTTTATTTCATCCCCCTGTATAATTGTTGAAAGCAGAGTGACGTGATCTGATAACTAAGCCATCGATATGTGGATTTTCAAATAATACAAGCACATTTTTTAAACGATGGGTGTTATGAAGTTTTCGATTTGCGTATAGCGGAAGAGACATTACAGACAGATTCTAGGTTAGGCAGTGAGAAAATACTAATTGATCATATAAAGGAAGTGATCTCATTTATATCCTTTTCGTGCTGTTTTTTTGTAAGTTTTTATTTGATTGATAGAAGTAAGTAGATTAACATTGATTGTAATTCATGTTTCCGTTTGATATTTTGTTTTTGAGATTTTAATACCAAAGCTCGGATGTAAGTAATATTTGGAATAAAGATAAAAATATAAGTATGTATTAGGTAATTGATAGTAATGTAATAATATCAGAGCCCCTAGCATGAGTTATTGCAATATCGTGTCGTGAACGTTATCGTGAAGTGATCGACAATTTTAAGCGCCACGTGTGCGTATTTGGAACAATAAATTCCCTTAAATTATTTCCTGGTAACTACACAATATGGCAAAAACTCTTGCTAGGGGCTCTGAGCTCTCTGACTAACTGTTCATATTGGAGACATAACATTGTGATGAACTAATTTCAAGAATTTAGGATAATTGACTGGCTTTCAGATTTTGCAACAATATGAAACAAAGCGATAGATACTTATAGTAAAACAAGTTAACCCTTTAAGGAATGATTGTACTATTGTACTCATCAATTTGAAAAACTTTTACTATGCGACCAATACTGAAATCGTGAACAATGTTTCGTGTTTTTGACAAAAAATTATGAAACCTCTGTTTTTTTTTCACGATTTCCGAATTGGTCCCATATACTAGTAAAAGTTATTCAAATTGATGAGTATAATCATCCCTTAAAGGATTACCTATTGGTGAATTAAAAATAACCCTGTACCATGTTATTAAAATAACTGAATACCTCTTACAGGTCATGGTACTCATCAGTATGATCAATTTTTACTACGGGGAGAACCCTGAAATCACGGAGAAAAAATCAGCTGTTCCCTACATTTTGTCGATATATGTAATCACAAATGTAAGGAAAAGCTGTTTTTTTTCGTGATTTTAGGGTTTGTCCAATAGTAAAAGTCAGATATTACATGACTTTGGTAAAAGTTGTTCATACTGACTAGTACAATGACCCATTAAGAGGTTTTCAGTTATTTCAATAACACGTTTTAAATAAATATTATATCATTTTAGATTAACCATCTGTCATGAGGCATACCATACCTACTTAATATTAAAACTTTATTAGGTTCAATTCGCGACTCTGCCGCATGACGAGCTCAAGAATACTCATGAATAAGGACTCCGATTGGTGGGGTAATTGTGTAACGCACTCACAATCACATTAGCTTTCACTTTGACATTACAGCAATATTCATTGCGTGCTGCATAGTTGCCGATAAGACTGTCAAAACATACGAAGCAATGAACATCGAAATCAACATGATCGCAATCGCGAGTGAGTTACACAATTTGGCAGCTGGTTCGATAAAAAAGTCGGGCATTCCCGAAAAAACCCGCGAGTAGAACCCGATTAAAGTCTTAAATATTAGGTAAGTGCAGTCAGATGCACAAAGACACACACACTTCACGAAATTAAAAGACAATGTTAATAATAACTTTTCTATTAAATCTTTATATTTCATAAACCAGTTTACTCGTATGTATTATCAGATGCTAAGTGTACAATATTAAAAGATTCCAATCCCTGTTTTTTTATTAAATTAAAGTTTTAATTTCGCCGAGTGTATACATCTTGGTGCATCACAATAAATTATTATGAACTTTTGATTCACTTTGCACTTAAAACAACTGTAACCACAAAAGGTCTATGAATATGTAACTTAAACTCCATTAATATTATTGCTTGGACCCTCTCCCCTAACAACGATAGCAATATTCCAATTCAATAGGGGAAGTATTTGATGGTACATTCATCTTGCATCGCATTTAAAATTTAAGTAGATACGAATTTATGATGTAGAAAATTGTGCAAGTGTATTGATAGTAACTTTTTTTATTTCATAGAACATTACGTCAGAGAGCTTAGGGATAGCTCACAACAAATGTAACTCTCGCTCGCAGTTAGCCACCGAATGTAAGTTAGCTTTATGTGGTTTGCTGATTATTCGTAATAATGAACTACACGTAGGTACGCTACAGTGCATAATCAGCGGGTGACTTCACTTTTGGTGTGAACCATCCCTTAGTATAGTCAACAGTTCCTTTTTTATAAAACGTGTATCATAAAGGCGTGGTCATATTTGGAACTCTCATTCAGGGCATATCATAGAACAACTTTTAATATGGCGATAACGGTGAAGTCATAAAAAAACTCCTTTTCATAGATAAGTGCAATACTTCGCGACCAAAATGTATTTATTTTTTCGATTTCAGGGTTGACCCCGTTGTAAAAGTTGTTCGATTAAAAGCTCTCCAATTATGACCACGAATTTCTGATACAAGTTGCAATGGAACTTAAAACCCCATTTTACATAGGTTCAGAACAGCGTTTCTTAGCCTAACCTTTTGATGAATACCTACATGAATGAGCTTATACATAAAAGTGTATAAATACATGAGTACGACAATGCGAGCTTCCGCGACATATTTCTCTACTAAGACAATACTTCTTCAAAACCTCTTATTTGATATAAACATCTAGGTGACCCACTATGTACAGTGCTTATCCTACAAAAATAATTTACTCAACCACTATACAGTACATACATTTTCATATATCTTAAGTCTACAAGTAGAATATAAATAGTCTTATAATAGAATGTACACACGATACATACAGGTAGGTACATTAAAGATATACATCACTTAGGTTTGGAATTCGTCTGGAAGACGTTAATGTATCAACTGATAACTTTATCAAATCCTTTTAGGGACTAGCCACATTTGACAACATCAATCCGCAACTTTCAATAATTCAATTCAACTTTGCATCTATTCATGAATTAGTTCATTTTTTAAGATGCTGAACTGATACATAAAACTGATGCTTACAAGTGTGTTTAGTCTTTATCAGCATTAATTTTTCGACACTTTCAGAATGCGCTGAATTTCTCTACTGAATCATCGTAAACCTTAATTTTAATATACAGTAATATAAAATGTGAAAACTAAGGATCACGTATAAAAATTAACGTCCAACAATTGTGTTGCAGTGAAGGCCAAATTCTCAAACGCAACTCAACTTTCAGTCGTCGATGAGATTCCTGCTGTCACTTTTTCTCTAAAATGCAATGTAAAAACAGTAAGACTCATCATTAAGTCTTAAAATTAAATGTCGTTCGAGAATTCGAGGGTGAGTGTCTGACACCCTAACACTCAAACGTTGCTTAACTGTAGGACGTTCTTAAAAGTCGTTGTGTCGCTTTAATGCACCTTAGAGCAACAGTGATGGTATGAAACTTAAGGGCCCCTTAAAACTGAGTTGCGTTTGAGTATTTGGGGTGTAGGTAGTCTCTGAACGTAACTTATTCAATCCTCACACAATTCCTTCACATTAGTCAACTTTATCACATAATGAGGATATCTACTCTAAAGGAAGAGCATCGTGACCTCGGAAGTTTTTTAAAATACATTTATGTCTTCTTTTTAAATTACGTTTAATTACGGAATCAATAATTCGATGCCATCAGGCGTAGGAATGTTGGATTATAAAGTCGATGCTCTAGAAGTCAAACGTGCTAAGTATAACAAAATGAGTTCGGATATTTTAATTCTTAATGTAGGTATGTACTAAATGAGCACGCCGTTCCATTTAGAATTTATATATGCGAACAAATAGCACGTTCGTCTTCTAGACTAGACCATCATCGAAGTTTTCTGATGGTATGTAGTGTTATATTTCAGATTATGGAATGTTTCAAATAGTTAAATCATAGTTTTGTTTTCTTTGGTTTATTATATCAATCATGATGATGTAATTAATCAAAGATAGAGGATTCTCCGAAACGAAAGAAATATTTATGAAGAAAAAAAAGAAATAAAATACAATTATAATGTGCAGGTAACTATTGTTAATTAATATTAATTTCACTCTACTTTAATAATAATTTTCAATATTATACTTTCGGGTAGGAACCTTGAAATTATGTTTTAAAGTACGCAATATACCTATTGACCTCTTAAACTATTCAGTTACATACATTCGTCTAATAAGGTACTAATTTGAAACTCACTTTGAATAAAATAAATAGTCATTTCTCTAGCCGTTCTCATCATTCACAGATATAGTCCAAACGAGTACTAGAAGTACTCGTAAATGATGGAGCGGTCGTCACAGCACGATATCGTTGAAACCTGAAGCCCTACTACCGTTAAATTTTATATCCAGACAGTGGAGTTCTAAGGTATTCCAACTGAACATTTTGCCTTGCTTACACAAATTTATGGTAATAATGCTCGGGCAGTTCATTGGTAGCCCCATGTCTGGTTAAAAAAACACAGTCCAAGGAGTAGGTTCGCCGTCGGTTCACAAGGGATGTCTCGGCGAAGGCGAGTGCTGCGGGCGTTGCACTGGCTGCCCCGGTGCGGAGGGGTGCGTGGGTGGTGGGTAGGGGCAGTAGCGGAGAGGCGTGGGAGGCTTCTGAAGCCACAGGTCGTGAGGTAGCGCCAGCGGTTGAGGCCAGGCGGAAGGCCACGCGCGTCCCCCCAGTGCCAAGAGTTGCAGCGCAGCGGGTGATCGCGCCCACGCGGCGCGCTTCTCCGCCTCCTCGTCCACACCGCCCGCGTACAGCCGCAGCGGTGACCGCAGCAGCTGCTGCTCCATCAACATCAGCTCCATCGGGTCTCTGCGGAAAATGAACAAAATCACCGTTAGATATGGTATACTCGTTAAACAAAATTAAATATTGTCAGTTAAGTTCGAGACTTCTTATCGTAAGGTTACATTATTGTTACAATACGGCCTCTGTAATTGCCTTAGATTTTGTAAACAGATGTGTGAATACGGAAGCTGATTTGTACCGATGCAGCATTTCCAGTATCTACAGTATAGATAAGCTCCCAGATGGTAGCTCTTGTAAGAAAACTATTTTTGGAATAGTGTTCATATTGAGACGAAGTTAGTTTTCTGATGGTAATAATAAATCCTATTTCGGTAAAGTTGGCGAGTGGGAGCGCACGCTCGTGTCGAGTTCCGCGAACCTGAGCGTTTTGCGAGGCAAACTGTTCGTTGGGTTTCATCGGTCCGTAGTCTATAAAACCGAGTTCGGGGAACGACACCGGCCACCGGCGGCCACGTGGCGATTTCAAATCTCATAAAACGTTACGAACGTCACACTAGAAGCTGTTATGTAAAATTCAGCCTCGATGAAATACGACGTGGTCAGCTTTGTTTACGACTCGTACGTTTAGCTTTGATTTACAATGCCAGTATAACTCCAACATTTGCAATAAGCAGAATCTTTAAATAAAACACCTACCTCCACATATTGTGTGGTAAGCATTTTTAATGCACTGCCCTCTATATGGAAAAGTGTTAAACAAGGAGCGTATCGCTGTCGATTGTTTCTTCGAAGCGTCTTTACGAGTAGTGTCGCAGTTAACGAGGCGCGCCGCGAGCTCGTGCGTGAGTGCGTCCCTTTACTGCGAGTGCGTGATGCCCTTTATCGGTTCCTGGAGGCTGTCGAGACCGCCACCGATCACACTTCCCGTTAACTCGCTATTTTCGCGTCTCTACGAAACTATCGCCACTTATAAGTATGCAATAATGCGTCTTTCACGCCTGCTCAATAGAAATCGAGTTAGTGCCCGGCTCCTTCCCGTTTTCTGTAAAGGTATTTTGTTATAGAGCAAGCGTAAATCTGAGGAGATGTTATTAATAATGCGCCCCGTCTTGAGATACGAGCGTTAGTCTGAGAGCGGCAAATGAGCGTGACGACACGGCGTGCTCGAGCTAAGCCTCAAAATTGGCATGACATCACGAGATGCCGTGTCGAATTTAATCTATCACCGGAGCGGCAGCCCCGGGCGCCGGCGCGCTCTCCCCGGGAATTAAAAACAGGTAGTGCCCACACACGCTAACACATATTATAGATTTTTTTATTGAACTGCCTAATTTCTATAAAAAACGAATAATAGCCGGTATTATTGTATAATATGACCTCATATTAACCACAATGTCTCAGCAATTTCACACAATTTTATCACGCAATATTAGTTATCTTGTCTTCAAGCTCACTCGGTAGAGGAAGATATTCGTATTAGAGTCGTAGCGAACTCGTAGAGAGCAAAGTTAGTTATAAAGATGGTAAGATTATTATCAGGAGTTTTTTTATCAGTACAAATAGATAGATAGATAAAACGTTTATTTAGTACAAAAACAAGACAGGATATGCCCAATAAAATACAATAAGAGTAGTAAAAATACAATAAGAAAGTGTGATATGTATCTCAATATTGTACCAAATGGGTGTCCAGCTCAGCATGTGCCAGGTATTATACCTGACGCTGGTATTCTGCTGGATCCCTGCAGTGACATACAAAAGTAAATGTTATGAGTTAATGAATTTCTCCTCTCGAAACCAACTTTCCTCGGCCAAAAAGCTAATTTATGTAATATAGGTACCCACGTAAATTCTCTCAATATTAAAACATTTTAACTTCGTGCATAATTGCAGGCAATCAAAACTGAATGTTAAATTGTGAACTAACACATTCCACAACACTAATATCTTGAAATTTACACTTACAACTTCAAGTTACAAAAGATCGTAAGCGGCTTGGTATTATTAGTACTGGGAGAAGGCTTGTTTCACCGGGTGGTTATGTCGTTTCGGGTGCTGCGGGGGCGTTAATGGCGTATTTATTATGATCTCGGTATCAGCAGTAATAGCCAACACTCTCCGCCGGCAAATTACAGGGCGGCGGCTCTTAGAGGCCGCCGATAATAGGCCCGGCCATGCTCGCGCAGCCTCTTATCGATATCTTGCGCCGACCGCTTATCGATATTTGCGAGCAAATGCATAATGTGTATATCTGATAAAAAATGAAATATTATTTCCTTTTCTCGTGATATTTTGCTTTGAAAACAGATTTATAACATTTCCTTTGACTTAAGCTGTATTAAAAGGAATTTAATTCTTATTATTATACAAGTAAAGGTTATTTATGACGCTAATAAAATTATTTAAAGAATGACAATTTTGATCTATTTGGGGATCAACCTCGGGTCGCCTGCAATAAATCACTCGCGCTGCTGACTCATTCGTTATAAATAGCACTAAATGCTGGTACAACAGTTCTTTGTCTATGATCGTGTAACTAAATGTGATAGATGGATGATATTTAAAAAATAGTTAATTTAACGTAACTGTGAAACACGCAGCGGCCCGCGGGCAGCACGCGGTTGTCGTTGTTATTTCTAGCTCGTAAGTGAATCGCATGCAATTAACGAAGAGGTGCGTCCGAGCATAAATATAACTCCTCGCCGCTAAATATCGGCTCTGATTGAGCGAGGGGCGGATCTTATTAATTAATGGATGAAAAGCCGCCTCGACCACCACGCCAAATAACTCCACCGCCCGATTCTCACACAATGGCAATTCATCATACTTATTGTCTGACGATTTCGGACGTCAGCGAAGGAAGTCATTAAGGCCGAGCGCCGTTAGGCGTTGTTTTAAATATTTATATTTATGACGGTGTGAATTCGGCAATCAGAATAGAAAGTATTTAATAGTTGACCGGTCGCATTGAACAATACAAACGGAAGTTCTTAGACGGCTTTTAAAATTAACCCACACTCGTCAAATCAAGTGGTTCGAGTGACAGACAGCGGAGTGGCAATTCTCGTCGAGATTTTATCGATAGAGGTGCGCGTTGAACTGAATTAACCGCTGAGCTATGTGTGAGCGCGGGCGCACAGTAGCGGCGCGCGGCTGACACCAATCAACGGAGCACGCGATATGCGAAACCTCTAATTATTCAGCCTTTAATTCCGTTATGTTCGATTCGAATGTAAGTACAGTCAAGTGAGAGCGACAGGAAATGTCACATACCATTAAAATTTAACACATTACTTTTGAGTTCTGTTTGTCAGTGACAAGCAGTTTGTACTTATAAAAAAACCCGGTCAAGTGTGAGTCGGACTCACGCAGTAAGGATTCCGTACCACTCATAGACCTGATACCCTATAGAAACTGATTTAATTTACGAGAGTTTATCAAAAGACATCAACGTACCGTGAGCGAAATATGAATTTTTGCATCTTTTTCTTACGCTTGTACCACCACATATGTCTATGTTTACCCTATTTTTTCATCATTATTTGTTGATAGACTACATAATATGCACTGTAATCAAACCAAGTTTGACGCCAATATGTATTACCCTTTTGAAGATAGAGCAGGAACAAAAATTTTGGAAAAATGCATGTTTATCCAGGTTTCTTGTATGACCCCCTTTGGTTTTAGACTTTATTTTCTTTTCAGTATTTGTCGTGATAGGGGTCAATGCAACACATATTCTGAGAAAATTTCAGCTGGCTACCTATTACCGTTCAAAAGATACAGCTCTGTGACAGACAGACGGATGGACGGACAGCGTAGCAAGAGTAATAGGGTCCCGTTTGGCACCCTTTTGGTACGAAACCCTACAAAATCCAGAGATCGAGTTTTAGTAAAATATTTTATCCGTCCACATGATTTAGATAAACTGACTTCAGAATTTCTATAGAAATAAAAACTACTTACACAATCGTTGCCAGCTTTCAGGAGAATGATCAAGGAATATTACTTAGCTCCTTAATTTGTTACTATTTTATGTAATAGCTATTACTTAAATATTTATATTATATATAGTTGTATAATAGAGTTATGTATCTTTATATTTATCTATTTATGTTATATTTCGGTAAGCATGTATTAAATATACTTATAATTTTGATATATATATATATATTAATAAACTTTTGTTTTTATTTTAGTTATTTATATAAGAATATCTAAGAATACCTGTTATATTTTCTTGTACATTTCAAGTCCATCCAATGGTTGTCTGGAAGAAATTGCTTTAAGCGATAAGACCGTCAATTGTTAGTACTATGCTCATGTTTGTTATAACTTTATTTTTATTTTTATGGTGTGCAAACAATAAAGTATACTCTATCGATCTATCTATCTATCTGACGCAGTCACTACAACGAAATACCTACCAGCCTTATGATTGACGTAAGCGTAAGCAAGTAAACGGTAGTGGTCAGAGCTCGGAGCCGGTAGCGACCAAAGGTAAAGGAAGCGGTAATTGCGTCGATAACATCTCGAATTAGCCGTCAATCACAGCTCGAGAACTATCATCGAGCGATGCTGTATCAATTAATACAAATCGGTAGCTACGCACTGACGCCTACCTCGATTACATTATTAATAGGTCCGATAATTCCGCCCGTCATGCTCCTAGCTACTACTGGTCAACAAAAAATCTTAAGAGCTAATGCGAGAGATTTGGGTAGGTACTCATTTCAAAGTAAACAATTTCTAATATAGGTATCGATATCAGCTAAAGCAGCCATTCCCAAAGTGGGCGATGACGCCCCCCTGTGGCCGCTGCAGGCCTAAAGGGGGGCGGTAAGAGACCCAGAAAAAATGGGGGCGTTGTGTAAAGGCTTGGGGGGCGATTTGTTATTTCATCTAGCTAGGAGGACTCTTAGACACCGACTGAACTCTCGACTTTCGAGTAGACAAAATAAGTTTGGGAACCACTGAGCGGTAGGTAGGAAGCCCCCCACAAGGTGGACCGACGACCTGGTGAAGGTCGCGGGAATCCGCTGGATGCGGAAAGCGCAGGACCGGTCGTTGTGGCGATGCTTGGGGAGGCATATGTCCAGCAGTGGACGTCTATCGGCTGAAATGATGATGATGATGATGATGATCAGCTAAAGTTTTCACGGGATGTATGAGAAAATATTGTGTAACATATTTTTCTCCCACTTGCTCGGAAATTGGTTCATTATTCAAAAAAAAGAATACTACAATCGGCTCTTTTCCGTACGCAACGAAATAACAGGCCGGTAATATGCAACAGGACAGTAATAGAAATTGCTGGACACTTTTTATTTTTTAAATTATGCTACCGAGGTTTTTAAGTACACACTTACATGAATTAGGTGTTTTTAGGTACAAAATATATTAATATTATACAGGCTGAAAGCGCATTTTTTTTTTCAAAACTTTGAAAATAGAACAAGAACCGCGCGCGGGCGAATTTGTGTGAATGAAAATGAGATACTGTTGAATTAATTTGTGTTGTGTTTCCTCGCAAATGAGAGAAAAGTACTATACAAGTCTCGGCCGAAATAGCAATTAACGGCCTCGTTTAGTTAAAAAGGACTCGGCTTGCGCCTCGTCCTTTCAAAATCACTTGGGAAGTACTCGGCTTCGCCTCGTAATTCCAATATTACTCGGCCGTAAATTGCTTCATTTCAGGCCTCGACAGTAATGTACCATTAATTTTTCTAATCCGTAATTATAATATTTTCGCGTAGTACGGGTACGGTAACAAGTCATCAATCAATCAACTCAGCCTATCGCAGTCCACTGCTGGACATAGGCCTCTCCCAAGTTGCGCCATAACACTTGGTCCTCTGCCTTCCGCAACCAGTCCACATACAACTATGTCTGTCTGTCTGTCTGTCTAAAATATATAGACGAAGTGCTGCGAACAGTCACAGTGAAGCCAAAAAAAAAACTATTCTCCTTCGTGTATAACCAGCGCTCATGCACAGACCATGCACCTGAAATATATTTGCTTTCGCGATGCTTACTGGACGATGCCACGACATGTGTACTGAGAGGGGTGTGCACGGTTTGAGGTGCATGTGTGTGCGTGAGCGCTGGTTGTACACCAAGGTGCAGTTTTTTTTTGGCTTCACTATGATAGTTCGCAGCACTTCGTCTATATTTTTTACTATGTCTGTGCCCCCAGCTACCTTCTTCAGGTCGTCGGTCCACCTGGCTGGACTCCCTAACGCTGCGTTTGCCGATTGGCGTCTTCACTCAAGGAATCGTCTGCTCCAACGCCATCGGTTCGTCGACAGACATGGCCAGCCCACTGCCATTTCAGCTTACTGATCCTACAAGCTATGTCGGTCACTCCGCCGCGGTAACAGGTGTCAAATAGATAATATTTTGTTGTGGTTAAGTATCTTTTACACTTATTCACAAGGCATCGTTCAATCCTGTTGTCACGGTACCCATGCTATGTGAAAAAGATTAAAAGTACACATTTGAGCTAATAAATCATGATTTACGCCGCGCAAAATACCTACTGAAACATAAACCTCATAAAAGCTACTACAACCTTGTATTAAAATCCTTCGAGTGAACGTCAAATTGCTTTCAATATACAATCTTAAAAGGTGAATCGGTAATTGTTTATGCATAGTCAATTCAGCAGGTTGTTGCTAAAGTATAAACACGTGAGCGAGAACGCGTCAGTCCACACACCGCCCCCGGAGAACCGGTCCGGCCCGCACTCCGCCGTATGGGCATCACACCGATGGCCAGATAATAGAAATGCGCTTTAATTTGTCGTTTAGGGCATAATGAGGAGCGAGCCCTGTGATTACGCGCCGCCGCCGCCGGCTCCGGCCGCCGTTGACGTGAGCTGTTTCCACACGCCGCAACCCGCCCTCCGCGCGCAACCACGCAACCTCGAACGTGTTAGTTAACACGAAAGTAAAGGCACATCCACAGAAATAAATATTTTTGGGACATTTTTACACGGCACCATCTAGTCCCAAACTAAGCAGAGCTTGTGCTATGGGTACTAGACAATGGATATAATACTTACATACTTTTTTTTTGTAAATACATACTTATAATATATAAGAAACATCCAGACCAACACAAACACTTATGTTCATCACACAAATATTTGTGTCCTGTGGGAATCGAACCGACACTAGAACCACCAGACCACAGACGTCGTAAATAAATAGATAGATATAATGGTGGTAATAAAAAAATTTCTTGCGATTCATGCGTGGCAACTTTCGAACAAACTACGCCTACTTACTAATTTTTAACAATTAACTTTAATCAAATGTACTTTACATCTTTTGTTTCTGCAGTTAGAAACAGCGCAATAAGACATTTTTGCGGGTTTTTGTTACAGTATTTACAGGAACAAGTCATAATGCGTACTGGGAAAGGCTTTAAAATGCCCTGCACTCTGGTGCAGAGTGTTGACACGCGCGCCCCGCCCACTTTTCCATTCTATCTATCTATTTCTGTGGACACATTCCTACTGAAACTATCAATACCACCTACTGACAATAAATATGACCTATTGAAAGTAGGATACCTGACCATTTAACGATAATGGTGTATATTTATGAGCATAGATAAAATACATTCTTGATCTTGACCATTTATGATCGTAAACTGTTATCATTAATCGACAGTATTAAATTAACACATTCATTAAGCGTGTTTACGAGGACTTATGTATGGCCGTAAAAATAGTATGACATACCTACCGCCAAAATTAATATGCAATCTATCCACGATTTACCCTACTAGAGATAGAAATTTTACATATTTTGTATGAAGCTTATGTCAAATTCCTATCTCTAGTAGGGCAAATCGTGGATAGATTGGATATTAATTTTGGCCGCTAGTCTATTAAAACACTAGATAGATTATTTAAGATTTATTTTAAGGTTTCAGTAAGTAACTAAATTATAAAGTATTATGCATAAGTATTGTCTAGTCTTAGATTGTTGTGTGCGTCAAATGGAGCGCAAAAATATATTATTTTTCTTTATTTCTAACCGACTTCAAAAAAAGGAGGAGGTTATGTATTCCGCGGGTTTTTTTTTTTTTTTTTTTCATGTATGTACACCGATTACTCCGAGATTGCTGGGCCGATTTACGTGGTTGTTTTTTTATTTGGTAGAGGAAGCCCGCGCGGTAGTCCCATATAAATTTTATTGACTTAGGTTGAGTAGTTTTTTAACCAGCTTCAATAAATCAGTTTATTTTAACTTCGCCTACCTAGATGATCTGCTAATAGTTTCGTATTACTGAGAATTCTTGACCGATTTGCGTGTTTTTTTTAACGATAGTGATTGGACTTTTGGAAGAACATGAGCGAGACCTTTGCCCAGCAGTGGGACAGCATAGGTTAATAAAAAATATATTCTCAAATTGGTTCTATAAACATTTATGAATCAACCCTCGCAATTATCAACTAAAAAGTATGAAATAAAAACTTTTTAACAAAAAATAAAACCGCCTTCAAAAAAGTAAAAAAAAATCCTTATATGTATTTCAAAATCTTAACATAAACCCAAATTTTGAAGGCGGCGCGTGCTTTTCATGTATGTTCGCATAAACTGTTTTTTACTATAGATAATATGCGCTCGATAGTACATTATATTTACATGACGCAAAGGGTCAATCACGCGCTGCCTTCAAAATTATGGTTTATGTTAAGATTTTGAAATACATATAAGGATTATTTTTACTTTTTTGAAGGCGGTTTTATTTTTTGTTAAAAAGTTTTTTTCTTTCTTTCTTTAACTATTGGCTAGACGTGTAATGGAACTTGGTTGAACTTAACTGAGCTTCGTTCACCACTTTGACTCCTAATTCCCATGTTCAATGCCGACTTTAGTTATTATGGTTTTCTCGAAAAACACTAAGGAGTGCAATACCCATAGGATGACGCTTTGTCGTATTCTAGGAAACTTCAAAAAAAATTCGACTGACAAAGGTATCTGTGCAGCAGTGTCTGTCTGTGAGGAACTGCTCACACATTTTCCCGCAAAACTTTTTTAACGTGTATGGTCAATATTGAAGTTCTACATAAAGGCACCCTAACCTTTGTCCATTGATCGTGAGTCGAAAGTAGTGGTCGGCTCATGGGAACCGCCCGTTCCTTGAGGCACATTCTCGCCTCCGCCGCCTTACCCAACACCTCGACTTAATGAGCGAAACACGTTATTTCGCTAAATATTAATTTTTACATAAAATGTTTCGATTCTTATCTCGATCTTTGGGGTTGAATATCTCTTTTATTTATTAACATGTTGTGTTCGACCAAATTAACATTTATGAATGACCATCATCTATGTAAGATCCTGTCATATTAATACAGCACTTCAAATGTAAGAGCTGTAGATAACATCAGTAAATTTCACTTAGGTACTTGCTACAAAACTGCCTATACATATATACTATAGCCCTGAATCGCCAATGTAAAATTATTATAATTGGTGCAATGAAATAGTATCCTTTTACTATGGAATATTATTTCGCGACAGCTTTACTATAAGTATATTATGTACCTAACTAAACATGCACAAAGGAACTTTATACTAATACTATCTGTATTTTAATAGTTTTAAAACCTACGTTTTATTTTGCGGACACGCCCTTCAAGGTAAAACGACTAATACAAGGCACTACAAGCCGACAAGTATGCACTATAATAAGTCCCTTGTAAAAGTAATTTACTTAAACATGGCTTCGAAAAAATTCATGCCTGTAGGTATTTGTTTAAAATAATCGTCGGCATACTGCATGAAATAATTAACTGCAGAACATTTTCTATTAAAGTAAATGACTACTTATTTGACATTAAATTGACTATATTTTGAACTAAGCAAATATCAAATTCAAATCAAAAATTCAAAAAAAAAAAAAAAATTCGTCAAATTCTTCCAAAGCAAATATAATTGTTTTCGCTTCAAGTTACGTAGACAATAGAAAATTCAGTTTATAGAATGGACGGGTAGTATTAATACTAGATGATAGTTACCGCATATACACAAGTTTGGGGCGCTGGCCAGAAAACCTCCACGTGTGTCTAACGGCTGGTTGTCCCTCTGGACACGTTTGGAGGGAACGGCAGTTGTTAGGCCGGTGCATCCTGGGTACGGGCAATAGAATCCTTTCGAGGGATTAACGTTCGGGTGATCTTATTGCCTGCGGCGAATATTCTGGTACGGGAGGGGCCCCATGTGGGCCAATGCGAAGTGGCTCCACGTGTCCCTCTGATGTCAGCAGAGGGCACAGTGGAGGAGTAGGGGCGGGCCCGGTGTGCACTCACCCTGCCACTGGGCAGGCAGCGGGGGGACTGTCCTTCCCTGCCCCCGTCGATCTCGTAACCCCAGGAGTGCCCGCTGAATAGCGTTCTCACGCCTCTTGGGACCGAGGGTCTTGGCTTCACCGCCCGGACCGTGAGGTAGAAAACCTCTATAAAAAATTACGGGAGGGTGGGGCCTGCGAGCAACAGACTCGGGGTAGTCTGCTGCCCGACCAGCAGCTGGCGTAGCTAGTGTAGTTGACGCAGCTGGTGTAGCTGGTAAAGGCCCTTGAGGTGAGGTGGCGTGCAGTGTTCCGTGTGCGCCGCCTGGGAGGGTGCGGCCAACGTTAGGCCGCACGGGTAGAAGGGGCTCGCCTGCTTGAGGCGGGGCGGGCCGGGACCTGTCGGGGGTGGTTGTGTGAATACTCACGGGTTCCCACGCCCCCGGCTAAGGTAGTTGAAGGCACACCGTGGTGGTTTTAGTCGGTAAGAGTCCGACACCGGCTCCGCCTACCCCGGGCGGAGTGCGTCCATGAGGATTTCCCCACGGCAAAAAAAAAACTAAAAAAAACTATACATAAGTTTCAGCTGACTATAATTAATTACAGAAAGGTAAACAGTTAAAACATTGTTCATCTTTACTTCTACACCGACATGGGTGTTTTGTAACCAGTATGGATTTAAGGCTGGACCAAACCGAATGCACAGATGTACAGCAACAAAAGTAAACGGAAAATATATATATTTGTGTTATACCTCGAAGAAGACCCTTAACGGGTCGGTACAAAGGCAGATATATAGCTTGGAAGAACAATTTTGTGAGTTGCGACGAAATCAAAATGTGAATAGATCGGGTAATATAAATAATATCATGGTATGGACATAATAATAGAACATAGAACGAAAGAGAAAAAATTGGCGGAAGCACATAGGCAAAGGCTGGACATAGGTCCAGCAGTGGATACCTTTCGGCTGAAATGATGTTGATGATGATGATACAGCAAACAACAGATTAATGGCTTTGTATCCTTGCTCTTTTACGATTGATGTGTTAAATAGACATGAGAACGTCTTCATGGCTATGGCACTTAATGTTCATTGAGAAGTTCCATTATCTACCTTCCGTCTACATTATCAGATCAGCTCGCTGTCACAAAAATACTGTTTTGTAATCGGGGGTACGCTTCTGGTGGGAACTGGTTCAAAAGTCTATTCCAATATTTGACTCGATCATTCCTAAACATACTAACAAGTGAAGTTAAATAAAAGCTTGTACAAGAAGTCGGTTAAAAAGGTGTACCCAGCTTCAGTTAAATTAATTCTAAATTATTTGAGATTAGTTAGTAACCTAGATGGTACAAAAAACCTCACTTATCTTGTACACCGAATTCGAGTCAGCGGCAACGGATTACTAAGGATGATTGCTGAGACCAGAATCTGCAGTTGTGGGGACTTCCCACTGGGGATACTCATCATCAGGCTGCATGTGACCTTATGATTATGATGGCGATTATTTGATACTGCCTGTGACTAACATTTTTATAAGATAAATTGTTACTCATCACAGACATAGTAAAAAATATAGACGAAGTGCTGCGAACAATCTAGAGCAGCAAAAAAAAAACTATGCTCCTTCGTGTGCAACAAGCGCTCACGCACCCACGTGCATATCGGCGCCTCCTCGCCGCAAGGGTAGTCAGAGTCCATTTTGGGTATTAAATGGATGCGAAATAATACATTAAATCGCAATAACTGTTTATTCTTATTTAATAAGACACACTGCACATAAAAACGCAATTACTTTGAATAATAACATTCTAAATACAATATTCACTCCGTGACGGATCGCAATCGAATGACCTCCCTGCTTACAATAATCGTCTTTTTATATACCCTCAACTAACGTCACTTACAATCATGAGATACTGTTTAGATCTATTTAATGTCTTGTTAATTAAATTAAACATTTCATGGCAAATCAAAAATCTTAATTAGGTAAATGAAATAAATTACGAACATTGAACAAATTTAAAATGATAAAAATAACATTATCTTATGGTCAGTTACACGCTTTTAAATATAAACAATAATTCTCATTTAATATCAAATTACATCGTTTAAAATACATTTTATAATAAAATAAAAAGCATATATCTAAATTAATTTAATTTCAAATTCATCCGCGCCCACATGCACCTCAAACCGTGCTCACCCCTCTCAGTATACACATGGCGCGACATCGTCCAGTAAGCATCGCGTAAGCAAATATCCTTCAGGTGCATGGTGTGTTCGTGAGCGCTGGTTGTACACGATCCTAGGAGCATCAATTATCTTTTTTTTTATGTAAAAAATTCAGACACAATTTAAGATTGTTATTGAATAAATGAATGAATGAATGATTGACTGATGAATGACTGAATGATGAATGATTGAATGATGAATGATTTTTAACTTCACTATGATTGTTCGCAGCACTTCATCTATATTTTTACTATGTCTGTGTTACTAATAAAATATGGACATCTATGCAATAAGTGATTTTATACGACACGAAATCAAGGATAAAATCATATTCTCCATATATACCTACCTCTAGTTATGTAGGTACGTGGAACGACTTATTTTATGGTTTTAGCTAATAACGGCAACATCGCATAAAGTTTTATATGTTGTACAATAAAAGTGATTGGTAACATGACATCACGGTTTTAGCACGTCCGTTGTGTACCTATTTAATAGGTTACTAACACTTGCTTATTAATAACCCTAGATTAGTTTTAGGTATGTGTGATCCACAAACAGTTCTTCCGGGTCTGGAATTTGTGCATGTGTAATTTGTATTTGTAAGTGCACCCACGGTACAGAAGAAATCTAGTGAGTGGCAACGCTTTATAAATAAAAAAGTTAATTTAAAAACCAAAACCCGACTGCTTCTAAAAATAACTGAAAAGATGTAAACAAGACGTAGCAGCTATTTAAAATTAAAATTTTCAGTAGAAAATCATAACTCGCAGTCGGAGGCTTTGTATGTTTGAGAATTATATAGTTCGTAGGTAGCTACGTCTTGTTTACATCTTTTCAGTTCTTTTTAGAAGCAGTCGAGTTTTTTGGTTTTTAAATAAAAAAAAATATTTCTAGTTTTTAAGTTTTGGCTTAAGGAAGGTGATCCTTTGGTTCTTAGTATGGCCTATAATAAACACCTATAAAATATTGGCAATGCTTGGGGGAGGCCTATGTCTAGCAGTGGACGTCTTTCGGCTGAAATGATGATGATGATGATAAAATATTATCACTATAATTCTTACAACTCTATAAACCCCTCGTTCACAATCTACCAGAACAATTATAGTCGGAAATGTAAATCATACACAATTTTCAGGTTGTGTAATTTTTAAACGGAGCTTATGACTGTAAAATAATCAAAGAAAAATCATGTTGATTTTAAAAGACCTATTTAGTGATACCCCACATAGTACGGTACGTGAAATTTATTTTTTGTCTCTACCACCATTTTGCATTTCATGGCCGCCATTTTGGTTTAAAAAAAACAAAACTTAGCCTATAACCATCGCACAGTTTAGCCGAGTCGATAGACACCTCAATCATTAAAATCCATCCAGGCATTGGGATGCTTCGAGGGTATTAAAGAATACCGCATACATCCATACATAGATGCGCGTGAAAAACATAACCCTGTCTTTGCTACCGCGCAGTCGGGTAAAAAGAAGAAAAAAAATAAGAGGTTCTAAAACTTTAGCTGCTATAATTTTATTTGTATTTCAGAACATTCTTTTGTAACACTGTTATCAGCAGGTATCACCGACACTCGAGGGCACGTTCTCAATACACCCTCAAGATTATTTTTACGCCCACAATCTCATTCGCAAAGTCGATTAACCGATAACGCGGATAACAACGGCCCTAAATGTGGGACCGCACAGCATTCAACCGCATTCAGCCGCATTCATCCGATATCGGCCGCAATCAGCGGACGAACGCTTTTAATCTTTTATTCATGTAAAACCGTTTGGGGCAAATTGCAGGGCGGCAGACCTAATGCCTTTCAACTGTTGCTAATAACCTGTCAATTTATCAAACTGCCCGACATACGCCGTTTTAGACCACTTTAGCGCAAATACACTAAACGTGCTGGATATCCGTCAGTCACCGATTTTTTGAGCCTCAAAAATATTGATGGGCTGTTAAAATTTAATGGCGGGAATTTATGTATTCATGTTAGGTGGTTGGAGTGAAGGTTTAGGGTGCAAAGGACCGGAAATACTTGACATTTTTAGCGAGAATCCTATGACACTCAGTGTCATAAGATTCATTTTTATGAAGAACTGTTTTACAGGATGATTTTGAAGGAATTACCAATCCTTTATGGGATTATTGTACTCATCAATTTGAACAACTTTTTCTATGGAACCAATCCTGAAATAGCAAAATAAAAATTAAATGTTCCCAACAAGAAAAAAAAATGTAAAATTTGTTCAAATTGATGAGTACAATCATCCCTTAAAGGATTGGTAATTACTTTAAAATCATCCTGTATATATGACATCAGCATATGTCACTGCCGACAGGTGAAAATTCAGACAGAACTGACAAAACGCTTAATAGAATATTGCCAAAATCTCTCTGCTTAGAAGGTTACCTAACATAGTCTGTCCCATTGACATGCCTCGTTCATCGCTTTATCAACATCCTCGAAAAGCGAGATCTCTTTGCAGCGAACAATAATTCATTTATCAGCCCCTTTTTATTAAGTACCTAATTAGTATAACAAAGCTGATACAACTCACCTATCGAAATCCGTTAGTCGCGAAGAATCTCTGAATCCTTTCGCGAAGGGATTGGAGTCTATCTTCAGTTTGGTGATGAGCTGGTTCTGGTAGGCAGTAACCGCGGTAAACACCGTCTCCGGAAACACGAAGGTCCGGTGCTGTTCCCGCGTCAGGTCCGTGATGGTTCCACCTCCTTCGCGTACCTTCACTAGGTGGATGCGGGGCTGATACCGGTGCATCGAGTTTAACACGATCTGTGGAAAAATAAACACGTTAATCAAATCGCATTCATTTAGCGTCTAATAGCAAGCTTGTAACTTTTTGAATGAACTATGGTATACAAAACATAAAAGTCGTATTATAAGATTTGTACCTGTACCTATTTAAAAGTAACTAAAACATGAAAATTTAAACATAGACAATTAAGTAATTTACAAACTCCTTTCAAAACCCACATTACACCGACACTTTATGAGTTAAGTGGGTGGGCCTACATACAATTTACGAAAATACGTATGCGTACCTTTATGAAATTTTTTATACTTTTTTCAGAATAAATGTACTGCATAATAATGTAGTTAGAATAAATACACGTGTTAGTAGTGATTTATTTATGAATGGGAATTACTAAATTGCAGATATTAGCATTAATTAAGAGATAGGTACATAATTCAAATTTGTAAATTTTGCCTCAAAGGTACAAAGCCAAAACGCTTGCATTTTCACATTTGATTTCCTTTAACATTCAACTCATAATGAGTTATAATTAAGAGTATGATACGTGCTCCACATTTCAAGATTTACGAACGAAACAATTCAAGTCATCAGTCAAACACGTCGCCGGTTTAGAAATAATGCGAATTATGTAAAACGTAATTCATCAGAAGGCAGATGTTCAGAACGATATCACTCACGCATGGTAGGTACCCAAATCTGAAGGCAGAAGAACGTGAGCTGAATTAAATGATAGCCAAGAGCTATCAACATCTTCCTACAAGTTTTTGAAATCATTTTGAGACTTTGCACCAAAACATCGCGTTTCAATTCAAACGATTCTGTTATACAGCCAATGTGCTAAATTGCTAATTAACGACCAAAATTCATATCCTATCTATCCACAATTTGCCATACTAGAGATAGAAATTCGACATAAACTCCATACATATCATGTCAAATTTATATCTCTGCTAAGGAAAGTCGTGAATAGATAGGATATTAATTTTGGTCGTTAGTCATACGAACGTAAACAATACTGATCAAGAGTTATTTGAAGGGTTTGTCTCCACGGATCCCGGGATCAGACTGAATTAGCCACGGATCCCGGACTGTTGTATCCACTGGTACCGTGATCCGTTACCCTCAAAGAAAAAAAAAAAAATTACCCGCTGATCACGGTATCCGTGGCTACAAGAAAGCAAATACAATAAATTTCGAAACTGATCACGGTGTACAAAGTACTTTTTTGTTTTGTGTTATTTCCCAAAAGGAAATATGACATAAAATGTATAGAGCTTATGTCTATTTTTTTCTATAGTTGGGCAAATCGTGGATATATAGGATATTGAAAACTGCCATAAGGCATTACTATGAGATAGATTGTATGAGAATTGGCGCCACCATCATGTACCTCTATAGCAAGTACAGCAACCATCAATAATCAATATGTCAAGCATGTTCTGCGTAGTCTCCTAGTAGTAGGTCCTAGGCATCTATAGTTTTTCAGTTTTCGTGCTGTCGATGCGTGCCTATAACTACTCGTATGAGAAATGTCAGAGTGTTGCTAAGCAAACTTTTATCATTATCACCATTTCAGCCGAAAGAGGTCCACTGCTGGACATAGGCCTCCCCTAATAGGGGGGATATACCATAATCGCCACGCTTGGCAAGCGGGTTGGCGATCGCAGTTGGTTGGTCAAATACTCAGAGAACGCTGCTGCCCATCCTCTGGTGAATCCCTTAGTCGCCTTTTACGACACCCATGAGAAGAGATAAGGGTGATACTATTCTTTACGTCCGGCACCACACGGAACAAACAAACAAGCAAACTTTTATACGCTAGCAATAAAGAATAAAGTTAGAAACGTTGAACATTCCCACAATATTGCTTAAGCCCCAAAGGGAAAATATCTATGTACTGTGTGCCAATTACGAGCTATCTGCTAAAGTGACTAGGCCTGTTAGTAATTGAATTAAGTGAAATACCTACCTAGTTTTTGAAATTAATTTTACTTCGGTGGAGCACAATTTATTATTTTACTACATGTTTTAAATTAATACGAGAGGTTGCCTATCATCATCATTTCAGCCGAAAGACGCCACTGCTGGACATAGGCCTCCCCCAAGCAACGAGAGGTCGCCCAATGCTCGAAATTCATTTCATTAATTTTTTTATAATTGAACTATGAAGCAGAAAAAAACTTTTTCCAATTTGTATTTACTGTTAACAATGAAGCTCGTCAACAGCTACTAAATTAAACAAACAAAAAAGAAAATGGTAGGTATATGTATACTGAACTATTTTTACTTTGCCTAGGTATATATAGATAATAACCAGAATCCTGTATCTAGTATCGAAAACAGTAGACTTGTTTGCTCTGGATATGATCAAAGCATCTTTTTCGTTCAATGATATTTAAAAGTACAGATAGGTATGTTACTTGCGCTCGCAATCTGAAAACTCGAAAACGTCCTAACGTCCTACGTTTTTCTATTAATCCGCGTCAAGTAAGGCTCCGAGCGTGACCGGTGACAAAAACATAACTAAAATTCCGTCGTGTGTGTACAGAAAGTGTTCCAATTATGATGCGAAAGTAACTTGAAGTAACCAATTTACATACTTTGTACTAGTTTCTGTGTATTGTGCTGCCGCTGCGTACCGAACATTTTTTTTCGTTTGTTTTGTTAGTAAATTTTTAATATAATTGTTTTCGTTCGATCTAAATCAGTCCATCATACAATTTACTAAATGTACACACTCAGACATTAATTAGTATACAGCGTTATCTATTCAACTAATAACAATGTCGGTGATTTCTCATAGCGCGGGCCCGTAATTAATTGGGCAATGTCTCGGCGATGTGACGAGGCGATAAGGCCGACGCAAACTGCCCATGGTTTTACTGCCTGATGAGATAATTAAAGTCTGTAAATTAATTAATTTCACTGGCTAGTTATTTTTATTGCGGCATCGTGTTAATTGTGGAGGCAAAGGCGCCGATTCATTTTCGTTGTTAGATTATTAACGTGACTGTTCTTTCTTTATGGTTCGTATGATTAGTGTATTATCTAAATGTGTGTGTATGAGCATGTTCTAATGCCCTGTGTCTATGTTTAAATATGTCGTAATCGAAATTTAAACAACAAGATAAGTTTTGTGTAGCTCAAAATCTCAGACACCCCAACTGATTTTTAAATTAATAAATTGATATGGCAAGCACGGACGATTAAAAAAAACCGGCCAAGTATGAGTCGGACTCACGCAGTAAGGGTTCCATACCACCTATCGACCTGATACCCCATAGAAATTGATTTAATTTACGAGAGTTCATCAACGCACCGTGCATGAAATATGAATTTTTGCAAATATTTCTTACGCAGGAACCATCACATATATCTGTATTTATTGCTAAACTACATAGTATGCACTATAATCAGACCAAGTTTGAGCCTGGTATGTTTTACCGGTTTGAAGATAGAGCAGGAACAAAAACGTTGAATAAAATTTATGTTTTTCGAGGTTTCATGTATGGGGACCCCCTTTGGTTTTAGACTTTATTTTATTTTTAGTATTTGTCGTGATATTAGTCATAGTAACACATATTCTCAGAAAATTTCAACCAGCTACCTATTACCGTTCAATAGATGATGAACCCTGTGACAGACAGACGGACGGACGGACAGCGTAGCGAGAGTAATAGGGTCCCGTTTGGCACCCTTCCGGTAAGGAACCCTAAAGAGGTGGACGGAATCTCGCTAAGAAAAGATTGAAGCAGTTATTTTTTCCTAATCCTCCTATAATTTCGACAGCACGAAGTACCTCAGACATCATGTTGCTATTTTATTTGTGACACTACGACAACTTCTACCGCCACTGTTTTTCTTACTATGGTTGTGAAAGTGTGATTGCCAGCCCGTAGGTAGGTATTTTTAAGCGAGCCGTCTTACTATGGATGTTTCACTTATTGTTTAGCGAGATTCCGTCCACCTTTTTTATTCATCCATGATGGCAAGTAATTATTTATTTTCATAAATTATTGCAGAAGATATAGGTTATTTTGGTTATATAAAGTGCCCTGTAAATAAGCAATATTATGCAATATTATTAACAAATATTTTAGGGGCCTGTCGATTGCTATTTATCGAAGTATATTATTTTTTACATATATCTAACCAAATTTTAAATTATCGTGCCAGTACACAAACGAGCAAAATGGTTCATTATGGTAGTGTTTTCGTCATTACTTCTCATTTCTCACGAAAATGGCGGTACAGGTTTAGTCTACAAATGCGAATGAGATTGTAACACCTCTAGATACAATACGGTGGTGATAAGCACTTCTCTGTAACGTACACATCTACAATAGGGATAGATGTTTCTATACTGTACGGTCTTAAGAAATACTT